>JAPMOQ010000260.1:69062-99786 GCA_026543055.1 Argiope trifasciata | reverse complement strand
GACAAATAACAAAGTGAAGTTATAATTTATAAGACAAATAACAAAGTAAAGTTATAATTTATTAGATAAATAACAAAGTAATGTTATAATATGGTGAAATCTTGGTGATGGATGAGTCAGACATTTTCGTTTATGATAATGCTCTGTTTTCTTTAGATCGGTCAGTAGAAGAAATGTTGATATTTATTCATGTTTATATATTTATATTTATTCTGAAATAAAGGGCACAAAATATATGCACTTAGACAATTGAAAAAATTTTTAATATTTTACAATTTGGAGAAATTGTAAATTCCTTATTACTTTAAACGAAATGCTGAAGTATAGCTGATTATTTTGAAAAATAGGTTACGATAAGTACATACACGAGTATTTTTTTTTATTTAAATGACCAATTCATATGTAAGTAAGATTGAAAAACATTCATATGTAATCAGTATGTATTAGTAGTTTCTCCGAAAACCCCAATGTTACAGTAAAAAAAAACTATTGCTTGTAATATCTTAGCGATTTAACCGAAAATATACATAGCTAATATTACTGATACTGTTTTTACTAAGGTAGTTTGTATAAATTAAATGCAAAAGTAAGCAGAATTATGCAGTACATTCACAACAAAATGAACTTATAATGGAATTCAACGAAAAATTAATTTGAAAACCGGTTAAAGACGCAACACCAACCCCTACATTAATTTCCTGATCACCTCTCACCCAAAGTCTTGGGGAAAATATCAAAATTTCATTTAAGAAAAACTGTAAATATAGATTTTTTACAAGCGAGTGTGCTTATAACATCTCATCATCAAATGGTGATATATCACCGTCACCATGAGAGGAATAATAAATCGAACTCACAGCGGCAGCTTTAAAATGCGTTTCGAAAAAAAAATAGAAATCTCCGAATAACGACAATCCATAATGTCTGGAGAAATGAAAAATATTCAACAAAGGTTTAGGGCAAGCAATTACTCAAAGTCATTAACAGCTCCGTTTTGTATATTGGCTGTCTGCTTAAGACATGAATGATGAAGACTCAGGTTCAGAAAGCTACTTTGAGAATGATAAGACTTGACGTGGAATTATCTGATGAGGGCAAACATTCTTCAGGAGTGTGAAGTTGGAATCAGAAAATGATTGTTCATTTTTAAGCGTCTTTACATGCTCATTGAAGTTTAAGAATAATGTTGTAAAATATTTATTTTTAAAATTTCCATGTCGCCTTCATTGTAATATCCATCATTGTAAATATAGGTGTTCTATGGTGCAACCATTCTTAGAAAATGTAAATGGATCTGTCCATTATCAATTTCTACAATAACATCTCTAATTTCTTTGGTACTTTTTGTCACTTAATTCCTGTTATGTCATTAGTAGTATCTGAGAGCTGAATTTGGGCTTTAGATACGTTTTTCTAAACTGATTGAAACAAAGATTAGATACAAAACTACACTTGTAGTCATAAAATCCCACATCCAATATAATATTTTGAAGTCATTGCGTTTTTTCACCTATCGTATTTGCATGTCAATGATATTAAATTTTTAGGACTAATTTTTGACAAAAAACTCACTTTCTGCCAGCATGTTTTATATTTACGAAAAAAACTTGAAGACTTTGAATTTTTTTAAAGTTCTTTCAAATATGTCCTGGGGTGCTTCCAGAACATCCTTGCTTCGAGTCTACAGAGTTGCTATACTCACCAAAATGGATTACGGATGTGTTATATACGGTTCTGCAAGACAAAGTGACATTGCAGCGGCGCCTTTCGCACTTCTTCTGTCGAAAGTTTGTACGTTGAATGTTGTGAGCCTCCTTTCGATCGGAGACGAAAACTGCTAACCCTTCATTACCATTTTAAACTTTTATCCCTTCCCTCACATCCATTTTTTAATTACAAGCAAAGTCAATTCATACTTCGCTTACAAAAGGCCAGACCATCAGTCATTTCTTCATTCTTTAACAGAGCAACAAACATTCTAAACAGTTTCAACGTAGACAATTTCCTTGTTGAACCAAACGTAAATGTTTACGTTTGGTACAACAAGGATACTCCGTGGAAATCACATGGATTAAAATACTTAAATCCATTTACAACTTTCGATAAATCTAGTACAGCCCCTGAAATCTATCTCCAACTTTTAGTTCATCATCGTGAAGCATATAAACATTCGATTCCAATATTTACAGACGGTTCGAAAGGCTCTTCAAGTACTTCCTTTGCTTGTATTTTTAATAATGACACCAACTCATTTCAACTTCATCCCTCATGCTCCATTTTTAATGCAGAAATGACTGCCATCTTTCATGCATTATCTCACATTTCAAATAGTCCACCTAATAACGATATCATTTATTCAGATTCAAAAAGTGTCTTGGAATCGTTGACATCTCTTCACCGTTTCCCTCATCCATTAGCTTTTAAAATTCTTAAATTGCATGTTAGTATTGCAAGTAAAGGTTTTTCAGTCCTGTTTTGTTGGGTTTCCTCACATGTAGGAATTCCCGGAAATGAATTGGCTACCAGTCTTTTAAATGACCATGTTCCTTTTAACGATATCAAGAGATATATAAAGGCCCTTCTAGATATGGAATGGCAATCAGAATGGGACAGTAACGAGGCAAATAAGCTTCATTCTATCAAATATGCCATCGAGTGTTGACCCATTTTAAATAGCAGAAAATTGGATACAGTTATTACACGTTTAAGAATTGGCCATACTAGGCTCACACATAGGCATTTGTTGTTGGGGAAGCCCGCCCTTCAATGTATTTTATGCCAATGCCTTTTGACAGTTCAGCACATACTAATGGAGTGTCCACGTTTTGATTCTGAACGAGTTCGGTGTTTTCATTCCCTTCATTTTGTATTAAAAGACATCCTTCATAAAGTGCCTCATCCTCAACTTTTTACTTTTTTTAAATGATTAGTTTCTTTTACCTTAGTTAAGTATTTTATCCTTTTTTTGTAATGCTTTATGTCTATGTGACAGTTTATTTATGCATTTTTAAGGTCTTGAATAGAATTTTGAAGCAGAGATTTTGATTAACCTTTTGAAACGTCACTATTTTTTGCACCATACGTTTGCATATACCTTGTGGTTGGAGCTGCATAATCAAAAGTGGTTTTAGTGCCAGTAAACTCCATCAACTCACCTCAACGCCTTTATTAAAAGATGTTAAATAAAAACAAAAATTTATCCTGTTACATGAATCCGTCACAATTGATTTTAAATCTTAGCCGTTTTCCTGTTATACACTTTTGAAAAGTGTCAGTTTATTTCAGGACACCATGTAGGTACTATTTAGGTGCTAGAAAGTCAAACAATAAGAAATCTCACTAATTCAATTAATAATATATAAATAGGGAGTGTAAACAAAAATAAGCAGAAAATAAAATTTAATTAACCATCTGAAACAAGCTGAGTCTTTATAAAGAGTAATAAAATCTTGTATCCAAAAATTTTCATCATAATTTTATGAGAATTTCGATCATAATCTTGTTATTCAAAAACAAAAACATCGTTTCTCTTTTCCTTCAGTGTATTGAAACAGTTTAAACTCACTTCAATTTCAGTTTCAAATTCTCACTTTCAGTTGTTTATCTTGTTTTTGTATTAAAAAAAACATACTTTTGTGTATGTTTTATGTTCAAAATGTTCTACTACTTTAGAAACCTACGAACTTTCATAAAGTTAAGTTCTCTACAGGACTTGCCATATGTTTTAACAATGTCAGGTGCAGCTGTTTCTAACAAAGAATTGATTATACCTATGACCAGCCTTTAGATGAAGTCAGACGACGTTTTATATTTTTATACTTATCGATCGTCTCTATATTGTGCTGCTTGCTGGAGAGTGAAATATCAGCTTTCTAGGGCTTTCCTTTTTTGTCATTCTGTTGTGGCTGCTTATCATTCTTGAACTATGGATGGCAAGCTTCATAACTCTTCTGAAGTAGGTTGATTCTTGTTTAACATATCATACTATAGAAAAATATTGACGTGAAACATTTGTAGAAATACTGATGGTTATGTCTCAGCTTGAGATTGGCGTTCTGGGTGGAACAAATTCCATCAGATACAAGATTACATTTCCACAAAATCCACAAAAACGTCTGAAGCCTGTGTGGGAGTGATGTAACCTTATATCTGACTTAGAAGACTCTCCCATACATATGTCGCAGAAGATCTGACAACACTTCTTAGCTCCCATGCTTTTGCAAAAACAGTGTATGAATAAAATATTTCCGCTATAACAGTACATGGTCATTTTCAGCCTCAGAATCTAGAGTGCTGGTTAAAAATTCGATTCCACCAAAATATTTGGAGCATATGTGGGAGTGATGTAATCCTATATCTGGCATTGAAGATACTCCCTCACATGTGTGGCAGAATTTTGGAGAGATGGAATGTGGGTAGTTTACATGTCTTTATCTCACGATCGTTTCATGTTTAAAAGCTTGTCTGCAAACCCATATTAATGTAATGTCTTATGCAATAATCGTATGTGGTAAGAGTTCAGCTTCCGGATTTAGAATCAAGGTTAGAAATTTGATTCCAACATAATATTTGGAGCATTTGTGAGTATGATGTACCTTATATCTGGCGTCGAGGATTCTCCCCTGTGTCACAAATATAACACAGAAATTTGGAGATTAGGAATGAGGGAGTTTCACGTATCTTTATCTGACAATAGTTTCACATTTCAAAGCTTTTTTATAAACGCTCATTAATATAAAGGCTTTCACAATAACGATACAGCTAAGAACTCAGGAACGCGATCTGGCGTCAAGGTTAGAAATACTATTCCACCAAACTATTTAGTGCGTTCGGCGTCTAGGATTCTTCTACATGTATGTAGCAGAAATGTAGAGTAGAGGTATCAATCCATGTTCTGTCATCTGACTACCGTACAAAGTTTCAGGGTTTCTAAAAACGATACGTTCGTAGAAATGTTTATTCTAGTAACAACATGTGGTGGTCTGGTAATTAAATTTTGTCTTTCAGAATCGAGGGCCTAAGTTAGAAATCTGATTCTACCTAACGATTTCTTGCATGTGTAGACTTGTACTTTATATCTGGTGTCAGAGACCATCCCACAAGTATCCAATAGGAAACTCTGGAGGGGAGGAATCAATTCATGTATAGTCATCTGACTTCCTTTCATAGTTTGCAGGATTGTCTAAAACAGAATGTAATAGAAAGTTTTATCCTAGTAATGGTGTGGGATAATCTAATAGTTAGAATACTTTTGGTGTAATATGATATCACCAAATGCGACTTTTATAGAATAGGACTTTAAGGGTAATTAAAAAAATTCAACACCACCAAATAATTTGGAGTGTATGTGCACCTGATGCATTTTATACCTGATGTCTTTGGTCCTTTTTCTAGTATAGATCTATAATTTAGTAAATAAGATGCGAATAAGTTGTAGTCATTTGTCCAAAATTCAGTTTGTCCATTATTGACCCAGAAATGGTAATGTAATATAATAAAACCAAACTAAATATTTGTTAGACTCTGTTGTGTTGCCTGCCATGTAAGTATGTTTTCCTAATCTACAAGCATATTTCAGCGAGCAAAAAATGACCAAAATGCTTTTATCACTGATACTTATTTCTATAAATTCCGTTTGCATAGTATTTGAGTGATTCAATTGTTGGATCCTCAGTTTCAACTGTTTATAACGATTATAAACGAAGTAGTTCCTGCTTTCTGAGCCAAAAATATGTATTGTGGAATGTTTTTGCCTTTTTTTCATTTATGTTTATAGCTTACCAGGGGTTTGCAAATAGTATTTCAATTATGTTGCGTTTTTAAAAATCATTTGGATCATATAATGACCGGTGATATTTTCATATGATAAAAAGAAAATTCTGATTTAACTTATTTTTAAATGTTGGTTGGGTAATAAAAACGGTTTATACAATTTATATAAGATAATCCAATTTTTGTAAGTCTAATTGAAGTATAAAAACTCTTCAGAAATCAAATAATACAAAAATTGTATAGATATATATTTCTATGAAGAATGTGCTATAAATTCTTAGGCATTGAAATAGATAGCAAAATAAATACTTATATTTTTTTTTTTTTTTTTTTTTTTTTTTTTTTTTTTTTTTTTTTTAGTAAATTCCAATAATGGACTGAAATGCCGAGAGAAACTTTATTAACACGTAATATGTTTCATAAATGAACCAAGAAAACTTTTTTTTTAAAGTTATAAAAAGGTATAACTGGTTTTTCTCTCATTGTAACTTATTGGTGTTTAAATAACAAAAATGTTTGTAATAACAGAAGAAGTAAAAGTTTTAAAATAATTTATTTCAGGCAATCACACTGGAATAATAATGCTAATTGTTTTGTATTTATTACAATCATTAAAAGCAACGAACTCATATTTTCCATTTAATTGAGCAGCATCGTATAAAAGGAAAGAAGCGTGTTCTTTCCTTTTCAACCAAAGCTGATGAGGAGAAATTTTATCTACTCTGTACAAAACAGCAAGTCCCCCTCAAATGGTTCATTTTCAGTGTTAATAAATATGAATCTAATCTCATTTAGGTCGAAACTGTAGGCTAATATTACTACAGGCTTAGGAAACTGTAGGCTTAGATCTTCACCATTTATTTCTTTTCCGTACTTTAATTTTTCAACTAAGCGAACAGAATGATTCAAAATGCATTTATAGAATTTTTAGAAACATTATAAAAGTTTTCAGTTGGTATTTTAATTATAATACTATATGACATAGAGTATATAGACAAAAACTGAAGCATGCAATGTGTTAAAAATATATGGCATATAGCATTTGTAATCTACGAATTCAATTATTTTTATTAAATGCCATAGAATGTGTACAAAATAATAAAGCATAGAATGTGTTTCTAAAATATTGATTCTCCTTAATCAATATTCTCTAACTAAAAGCTGAATTCAACAGAAAGCAATCGTCAGAGAAGTTTCAAACATTATATAAAATTAATAAAGGAAATGTAAAAAGTCATTCGAAAAAGAATTTATTTCAAATATAATCAGTGGAGTGAACCATTTTAATTAACAGCTTATTTGTTTTGCTTTTGATACAGCCGTTGTTCTGGCATAGGGTTAGCGCGTCTTCTCCATGATCGGAGCGTCTTGGTTTCGATTCCTGATTCAGACATGATTTTTTTACTCTGTTCTGCTGTGAGATGTGTGAATGTAACCTACTGTAAAAAGGCCCAAGTTGGTGTCACTAAAACAAGAGACGCTCCCTATCGGCTTAAATCCCTGTCTTTGAAAACAGAGGGCTTATCCAAAGTGACAAATGCCATAAGAAACATCACTTTTATTACAATAAAACTTGCTCCATATGGTGACCATCATTGTCATCCAGGATATGACATGGCAAGATCGCAACTTCTCCATTTGAACAAAATGATTGCTTTTAAATATATTGTGCAAAAGTTATTTCTTGGAAATCGGAAAAAGCTTCTGAATTGCCACATCTTGCCAAAAGTTTCAGATTCCCCTCAAGCCAAGAGACAGATAGATTGATCAAAAATCGACAAGAAGGTAAATGACTAATCAATGGATGATATGTTCTTTTGTAAAATGTCTTTTTGCAAGCAAGTCGGAAGTCATAAACGAAGATTGTGAAAAAGGCACATGACAAGTCAGCAAATCATCCGTTCTTTCTGTGTGATGACTTTTAAGAACATTCATGGCACAACATGCAAATTCGATGCTAAAAAAAAGGCATGGCTGTCTAAATAACAGTGCGCGTAAAACACTGCCGTGATTACAGTGAAAAAAAATTTACGAAATAATGACTGACATATTTACTCAGTAAATGAGCATATCACAAGCATCGACAATTTTAACTCTTTTAATAATTACGTGACCAGAAGAAATTATGTTATGTATTCTTAAGTATTTTTACCAGTCAAAATTTAAGAAAATAATTAAATAAAGCTACAAAATGATGCACTGCTTTGATGGTGTTTGAGAGGAGACATCAGAGTGCTAAAGGTTAAAATATTCTCTGTCTATGCATTGGATATTACAAATCCTTTCTGAATCAACTTCCTAGACAGCAAAAATATTGTTCTGAGAAATAGAATCAGGCCTAAAATTCACATAAAAGTAATGTTGCAGAAGTAAAATGTTGAATAGTATCAAAGGATATTCGACTGAATTTCAAGACTAGTTAAACATTACTTATCCGACTCCCTGGCTGCATATCGGGGATTGGGACTATCATGAACATTTGAAGTCTTCTCTTCATGTATTACTAGTGGAAATTCATTTTGATCCTCTTTCACTGCATGAAAATATTGATCTTATTTTTTACCATCCTTTTTCGGGGTCATTTAACTATTTCTGGAAATGTTCGAATAGTCTTTCAGTCTGGCTTAAAATCATTTTTCACCCCTTTCCTTCAGCTTAGTAATTTACAGTTCTTAAGTACGATTTATAGTTCAGAAAAAAACTTTCAACTCTTACTTCCTTAGAAATTATTTAAATTTTGCTTTTCTCAAGGTATTAAATTTAGTAATCTAAATCTAAAGGAGGAGCAATGTTTATGGACAATACTGTGTAAAAGCTGCACAATATTTTTGTACAAATGTATGTGAGGGAGAGAGAGAGATTCTATGATCATAAGACAAACTTGAAGAGATGATTGAGCCTTTCAAAGCCTGTATTTTTTGTATAAAAATGTAGTATCTTAAGTGATGTTAAGGCACAAATGCCAAAATTTGAAATGGGAAGAAATATGTGTTTATTTATAAAATCAACGCAAAACGTTTATTTTCAACTATAGTATTATAAAAAATAAAAACATTGCGTTGATTTTGAAAATAATCACATTTTTCCTTCCGTGTCATTTTTTGCGTTCGTGCCTTGATATATCACTTTCAATCTCACATTCCTCTTCAAATGATACACATTTTAGTACACTCAATCACCCCTTCAAGTTGATTTCATGATCATAGAATCACCTTGTATATAATAGGTGTCCCAAAATTAATGCAATTATTGACCACTATTTGAGCAGTAAAGTGTCGGTAATGCTATCCTTTGACAATTGATGGAAGAGGATTAGTACAAATAGAGTGTTCTACGATAGAATAATTTGTTTTTATTGTTGAACTATATTTCAAAAATATTGAACTCTGGCGGCCGCAGTTCGGAAACTTGAGAATTGGACCCCTTGATCGTGTAATTTAGAACTACGGAATTTCTTTTTATGGGATTATTTGAAGTCAAGAATCTATGCCAACTCCATTAGTACAATTGCATTGAAGAGGTAAATTTAACCGTACTTCAACAAAATTCATACAAATTTGTGTGAAATAATTATGAAAAATTTCGGCAAAATAGTGCACATGGGACAGCAAAGCCCTGGTGGCCATTAGCCCTATGTCTTATTCCTCTGTGCTTTATGATTCCATTATGCAATATATAACAATTATTACACATTTATATACGATATATACTTCTTGTATACAGCCTACCAGGGTCACCAACGGGGTCGCCACCACTGAACGTAGCAGTACCGACAGGATTTGTTGTGGTTAACTGCTTATACAATAAATACTATGTAACATTTTAAAGCAAAAATGTGATTTTATTTAATTTAGGTTTTGCGTTAAAACTTGGTTATATCATGTAACGCTCCATCTTTATTAACCCAAACACTATCAGCTATCGAAACAGTTGACAATATTTTTTAATTAATGCGCTAATGATGGCAAATTCAAATCTTGCGTATATTTTGAGACAATCTTTATAATATGCAATTGCTTTACTCGGTATTATGTGCCCTCTATTGACAATAAGTAGAAATATGTTTTCCATTCCTTTACTGTCAGAAAAATTTTACTCTTTTACGATGGAAATTGATACTGTTGGATTAGAAATTTTAAATATAGGCATCTTTTATATGACTCAAATTTTATGCAAACTTTGAAATCTAATTTAAATGTGAAAACGGTCGTTTAAAATGACAGAGTGCGCTTTCTTAATTGCAATATACGTTTTTTCTTAACGATAAGATATATCCGTTACATTGTCTATGCCTTTTAAAAAGCATTAGGGCTTTTAAAGCAAGAAAACTTCTTCGACGACCTTAAACACCATCTGCCACTAAAAGAATCCGGGATTTATTGCTCCAGCAACTCTTCAGCGAACAATAAAACGGTAAAAAATTTAAGTTTCCAGTGGAGATAAGAGCGCCTGAAAAATCATTCAGTTTCCCGAAGAGATTGAACGGTTAGAAGTCGGAAGCAATCTCTACAGCTCCAAAAAATATATACGACCTTTTAAGAGTA
The DNA here is from genome assembly GCA_026543055.1 of Argiope trifasciata. Classification (NCBI taxonomy): domain Eukaryota; kingdom Metazoa; phylum Arthropoda; class Arachnida; order Araneae; family Araneidae; genus Argiope; species Argiope trifasciata. The sequence continues at coordinate 89,470 of JAPMOQ010000260.1, read as the reverse complement.
GCCATGGAAGCTGGCCTCATAATCATTTGAGTAGCTTCCGGAAACCGTTTTCTATACCGGTTTCTTATTGTTTCTATTCCTGCCAATATTAGTGAAGGAGTCCAGGTCGAGGTTATTGATTTTTTAAAAAGTTTTGTTTTTGTATTTTACAAATACAAGAAAAAAAAAACAATTTGAGTACTTCTTTGGATTGACTGGCGTATAGTTTTTTAGGTCTCAAATTTTCTGTCGCAAAAGTGTTCTAAAATATTTTTACGTTGGCTCAAAAGAAAAATGTTCCGAAAAGAAGTGTGCAATTTTTTCTTGGATAATTTTTTAAAGAATTTTGTCCTGAGAAAAGAAACGCTCTGTTTATATCGATGTGCGTTTTAAAGTGTCGGTCTGCAACTTTGACTATTGAGCTTTCCTCATTACCATGTAAAATTAGTTTTTAAAAAAATTATATATCAAATACTTGAAAAAGGGAGAAATTTTTAAATAAATTTGTTGATTAAATTTAGTTTTTATTTGTTTCAGGTAGATTTAATTTCGTTTTGAAGTTACACAAATAAAGGGTATTTAAAAATCACCTCAAAGTTTGATTTTTCCACCACTCATGCAGTAAAGTGTTGGCAAACCTATTAATACAACCATCTGGTAGTTTATAGTTATAACCATCTGGAGTTAATAAAAATGTATCGTTACACGATGGAAGAATATGTTAACGCAAGATTTAAATTAAATAAAAAACACCGTTTCATTTCTTTAAATAGTTTTATTGAATTGCTTAGAACACAGGAGATGTATGGAATGACCCACAGGGCAAATGTCTTCCACGGCTTTGCTGGCACAAACTTTTACCTTTGCTGAAATTTACCATACCATGTTGCATATGTGTAACCTAATTTTCTTGGTGCAGCCTTAAATTTCCTCCTTCTATGAGCATGAGCCTTTGGACTTGTTGGGGTAGACATTTGACTCTAAATAAGCCCTAAAACGTAATGAAAGGTTATTAAATCACTAGATCTACGGGCTCAAACCCCAAAATTTCGAACTATGGCCACCAGAATTTCACACTTTTTGATATATTGTTCAACAAGGAAAACAGATTCTGTCAGGCAACGCTCCATTTCTATTCATTTTAAATTATCGGTCCTCAGATTATTTTAATAGATTTGCTAACAATTTACTGCATGATTGGAGGCAAACTCAAATCTTGCTTTAAGTTTGGGATACCATTTTCTTATTTTGGGACTTACATAATATTTGATATTTATAATAAAGAGAGCCGTAATATTGAGAGAAATAACGAGGGAAGTTTTTGGATAGGGTGCAATCGCATCTATATAAACTTTATACTTTCCATCACATCTAAAGAGAATTTTTGGCTTACATCAACAAACTTAATAGTTTTAGTTTGTAAAATTCGTACTCGAACTCATCAATCTATATTTCCAATGTCCTTTATTATTTTGTGGTGAAGCTTATAAGCCAGATAACAACCTCGGGGCATGAGTGGTCATGTTTGTCTCATGGTCTTGTTACTCGGTTAAGAAACCCAACGTTGCGAGCTTAATTCTACCCAATTTGACCTTAACAATTTTCTTTTTTTTTTGGTTGATTTTTAATATGACATTTTGCACTATCGAATGCTTCAGAGTCCGTAGCATCATATGGAAGTACTTCGATCTACGAATATTCTATTCTAAATGTCGACCATTCGTGTTGGACGATGAACTAATGCTGATCTTTCACATTCCTGTCAAATGAAGAACAAGGTATTATATGTGAGCAATCTGTTTCGGTAGGCATACAACTATATGGCACTGATTTTGTATCTGTCAGTCAGATAATTTATCATTTTTACTTTCTCATATTGGAAGTACAGATAATGTATAGTAATCATTTAAAAGATTGGAACTCAGGAGTTTTGCAAATTTCCCGCTTTTACCCTTTAAAGAAATCAAATACAATTTTTTGGCATTATGTATGTCTGTGGCAAAGACCACTCAAACTCTTTGAGCTATACGGATCAAATTTAATTTACTGTCTTAACATTAAATTTTGGGTAAAAATCCGTCCAGGAATAGTCTGTCTGTCCAACTCTAAGGATATGAGCTAAAACAATATTTACAAAACAAAGAGCGCTATATAGATGAAATTCGATACATAGATGTAATATGTATATAGTAGAGTCAAATCCGACAAGATGTTGACCATTTGACTGTTAGTAATTTTAGAGAAACGTAAACGTGATGATTTAAAAATGCTTAATGACTCATTAAAATTGTAAATATGCATCAAATTTTGCCATCATTCGATTTTGCAAAATGCGTCTAGAATCCAAACTGTATTTTCTGTTACTATTAAGCTCATACGAAGAATATTAAATGCAAATTAATATTATTTCAATTTTACAATTACAGTGTTACAATAAAATAATCAGTCATTCCTTTGGTAAATTATTTATTATAATATACATATGGTTAATTTAAACATTAAAAAATCCCTTTAATTTTTAAAAGATAAGTGAAAAACTTTCTTTGCCGAATATATACAAGATGCAAAAAAATTTATTGTTTGAACCTTTTTAAAATATTTAAAATAATCCCATGAAGTTGTAGACAGTTAAATATAATTACAAAAAATAATAAAATTCATTGAGTATATTCATATTTTGTTGTAACTACCAATGAATTACAGAAATCAACTCATCATAAAAACTAAACTAATTCTATCTACAATCGTGATAAAATTCATATTAAAATTCATATTGTAGCGATTGTATTGTATGCCTTCTTGATGCTAACATACGGAAAGGGATAAACACTTTTTAATTAAATAATTCCTGCTGTAATTAAAATTAAATTCTGCCTTCATGATGCTAACATACAAAAATCGTTATTAATTTTTTAATTAATTAATTCTTACTGTATTTAAAACTGAATTCTTCCTTCTCGACGTCAACATATCGAAATTGGTTTGGTTTAGTATAGTTCAGTTATATTAACGTCCCGTTGTAAAGCAACAGTAGGGATATTTTGGGACGGAAATCATAAAACTTTGTACTACGGTCAGATGACAAGGACGACACCTGAACTGACATCGCCCTCTCCACACCACACCAGCGGGAAGAAGTTTGGCCTGACGGTTTAACGTGCAAGAAACCCCCAAACACGACGGTTCTTCGGTGGAATCGAGTACAGAACCTGAAACCCTTCGGTGCCAAAGCCGAGACCTTACCACCAGGCCACCGCGGCCCCATCGAATTTGGCATCCAGTTTTTAATGAATAATTTTCTGTTGCATTTAAAATTAAATCGATATCAAATTTTTAATTATTATCATGTGAAAACATGATGTTCTTTTGATTTTATATTTTTGAAGCCTCAAAATGCGTAGGCAGCAAATTGGCAATTTACCTCTTTTGAGGCATCCATTTTTCGCTTTTAGGGTTAAAAGGAAATAATTTAGAAGGTGGTCACATTTGACAATTTATCGAAAACTAAAGTTGCAACTTGATTTCCAAATTATTCATTCTCTGAATTCTTGTGATCAAATCATAAGAATTAATTTCAGTTATTAACCAGTTTAAATCCATTTGAAACAACCAAGAGCCTATCAGATTACGCATGCATCGGTTTTTAGAAAAATGATGTTTTTTTTGTTTGTTTGTTTGTTTGTTTTCCCATCTTAAAATCGGTCGGGCTCCAAAAAACTGTAAATGAAAGCTTAAAAAAATTATCATCATATGTATGTATGTATATAATAATAAACCTATAAGAGAAAGAGGCATAGAGACTGGTAAAGAAGTTTCGTGATTTCAAACCGGTTTAAACTAGTAAATGATTAAAATTAATTAAGACAAATAATGACTTAAAAATAATAATGTTCTCATATGATAATTTTTTTAACATTTTTTCTTTTATATTTATTAATTAATTTCTGATGTAATTAAAACTAAATTCTGGCATCATAATGCTAACATACAAAAATCGGTATCCAACTTTTAACTCAATTCCTGCTGTTTTTAAATTAAAAGCTCTCCTCATAATGCTTACAAAATCAGATTCCTGCTGTTTTAAAAATTAATGCTCTCCTCATAATGCTTACAAAATCGGATTTCTGCTGTTTTAAAAATAAATGCTCTCCTCATAATGCTTACAAAATTGGATCTCTGCTATATCTTAATCTTAACTATCTAAAAGATTTCAAAACTTCAGAGAAATTAGCTATGCTCTCAGTTAAGTTCAAATAGACATCCACGGATTAAATGCTTCAGTAACATTTTCACTTCTGGTAGAGCATTTGACGCAATAACTATTGAATAAAGGTCGTAAAGCCTTGGAAAGTATGGCACTAAGTAGCTGGTCCCTTGCATAGTCATCTAATTACTTATATTAACGGGGTAGTGGGTTTGCAACTGTTACTCACGGGTAATAGGTCCTTGAATGGCTGTTCGCCGCTCTTACAAGAGAGAAGTGGAAGACTAACGACTGAAGGTTATAGGAGGCAGTTAGGAATCGAAGGAATTTGAACTATCTACGAATCTGGCTCCTATGTTGTGGTGCTTGAGTCAAAGATTAAGTTCGGTTTTCAAAGAAAATTGGTTTAAGCTTTACTTTCAGGTACTAAGCAATATTGTTCTTAGCTCTGACGGGTCAAAGATTCAAACATAATAGGAACTATCAGTTCCAGTTGGTTCGAGAAAATTAAAGGTTGCTAAAATTGCATCGAAATATTTAGTACAAATCCAAACAAATTTTGAAAATGCATAATAGTATAAAATGGATAATAGTATAAAGATATTTACAACACTTCTTTGCGAGTTTGAGTTAGATACTCAAAGGTGATTAAAAATGGAAGATATAGTACGTATATAAAATAGTTTTAATTAAAAACTAAAAGACGTTAACATTGTTTAGAACAAGAAAACAGTTTTGAAAAAACCTAAAAAGGAACAAAGAAGTCTGATCACTGCCTTTGACACCAATTTCAAACACCAGACATCAGATTACCAACAATGTCAATGCTCTCTATCTCTGTTCACACCTCTAGTCGTCAGGGCAGGAAGATATAAGCACCATGAAGTCGCAATATGTTGCCATGGAATGACTTTCTCAGTAAGTTATTTTTATATTTAGAATTTTAATAAATATATAATTCATACTGTTTTAGAAACCTTAAATCTTGCTGTTCGTTCTGCAGTACATTTCCCTAGTGATCTCTGTATATCTTACTAAACCCAATTAATCGAAAAAAAGAGGGTCGGTGTTTAAATAAGGAAGCACTTAAAAAAATAACGGTTTTTTAATTCTGAAGTTAAATATTAATTGTAGGCAAGTAGAATTTCAAAACTTTTCAAATTGAAAATTATTTAACATTAAAAATGCATTCGAAATATTAAATCCTCATCATCATCAATAATGGAAAAAAAGCGGGGATGAATTATAAGTAGTAACAATAAAAACTATTTGTTTCACTTCAACATAGAAATATATTGTTATAAAATAAACTTTATATATATTAGAAATTTATTAATATATTTATCTGCGTGAGGTAGGGCATTTCTAAATCAAATTCTCTACCGCTTGAAATGCCAAATCACATCCACATGTTTGAAAAGAAAAAGACTAGATTTATTGCTGCAATTCAGTGATCAAACTAATTTTTGTATACTTAGGAATTGTACCTATCTTTAGAAAGGGGACAAAACATAGAATGCCACAAATGGTAGTATGAAGGAGCCGCATCTGATGAATACGGCAGTGAAGTAACACATTCCACAGAAGATAGTTTGAACTTTTTTTCTCTGATATGGCTGCATGTGAGCGAGTACTGTCGTGATGGAAAACATTCTTATTGTGACTTTCGCTCTATTCTGGATGTTTCTCCTTCAACGTTTTGCTCCAACTTATCAACAGCTGCTTATATCATTCCCCATTGATTGTTTGTTTGAGGTGCAATAGTTAAAAATAAGTGCTTGTAATTTTTATGTTCTTTTTCATGTGTATTAAAATTGTCATTTTCAAATCGACGTAACAGATCTTAATAACTATATATATGGGGTATGTTTACCATAAATATCCAACAGCTATTGATACATTTCTGTTGCAGTTTTCTTTGCAATGAAAAAAAATTAAGAGTATTTCTTGCAAGTTTAAATTTTTTTTATCTTAGAGATTTAGTCAACAAAATGTAGAATATATAAAGAAAATTTAATAAGTAATGAATAAAAAGGGTTCTGGAATACAAATTAAAAAAAGGGAATACAAATTAAAAATAACACACTAAACGGGAGTAGTCGTCCAAAAAATTTCTTGTATATCCTCTAATAAAGGTGGTATACGCTTTACATGGTATTGACATGTAGTTGTTACAAAATAATAGTCCTTCACTTGAATTTAAAATTTTTATTGAATCCATTTAATGGTGATTCGTAGCAAGGTTTTACTGATTAAGCCTTGACATACTCTTAATAGTAACCTTAAACAGAATTTGTATTTTGGATGCGTTTTTTTGGATCGATTCAAACAAAATTATGAGTTCTTAATTTACTGCATTTGATTTATGACGTTTTGAAAATACTGACCAATACATGGTCAATTCCTAATTTGGCTCAAACCTTGATAGGTGTCTATTCCATAGATATTAAATGTGTGTGCCAATATCATCAATCTACGATTTGTAGTAATCATGTTGACTTACATTCGAACAGCCGGACAGATGGATTTCCTCTCAACTGGTTGTACCTCAAATTTGATAGGACTTTACAAATTTGGTGAAAAGATCTTATACCATATTTCATCTGTCTCGATCAAAACATTGTTTAGTTACCTTTGTCACAAAGAGACAGACATGTTAACAGTTTCCAAATATGTATTTCTCGAAATCATGGAGATATGAAACACGGAAATTGGTCAAAATGTCGAGTTCAAATTTTTTGAAGATTATTAAACTATATATCCACTGAGTATTAGAATAAGTAAAACCTGAACTAAATGAATTGTAAATCCCAAAAAATCATACTTACGATTCCCTTACTTTAAAGGTTAACATACTTCATGAATATTCAATCATTCTTCATGTTCAATTAAATTATAAAATGAAATAATAAAAAAAATTAAAAATAAAAAATAAACTTATTTTTTTTTAAAAAAAACCACATATGTCGCAAATCTCGCTTTCAAACAAAAGGCACTTTTATGCAAATTTAATTCGAAACCGCTGTCAGCACAATCTGTTGGAGGCATTTTTTAAACAAAGATTATATTCAGGAAAAAGAGAGGCAGTATCATCCAACCAAAAGAGAACTCATAATTTCGTCTCCAAATTCGGTTACATATCATTCTCTTAAGTAGGATAGCGCCACCTCGTGAGATTTACGCTTCATGTTTCACATCTAGACAGTAATAAGTTTTCCAAAACCTTCTGTCACCATGTGATCAATTTTTGCTCTTTAACCTTCTGTCTATGAGACATTTTAGAGAAAACCCAAACACTTCTTCTTTTTGGAAAGGCGAACTTTGATTTCTGAATCATAGAATTTGCTAGAGTAGGCAAAAATTTCTTCGATCATAAGCGTTGGTTAGGGAAAAATTCGGTAATAGGGAAAAGATTAGGACTTTTTTTCTCTGTGCCCATACTCCTTTTTTCCCTGCTTATCTGAAGAGGTCTAAAGATGTGAGGAAAATGGGTCTTGATATTTTATGTGAAGGACTTTTTTGATGCTTTATCAATTTATCTCATAATGAAAGAAAATTCTTTGAATTAAAAGCACTTTAGTGGAGTAGACTTTTTTTTATCAAAATGGTAACAAAAACTTTTATAGTGGATCTTTGCGATTCTGTCATTAAAATATTTGTAAGGATATTCAAAATATTGATTGATTTTTTTTTTCTGATAAGAATTTTTCTTCAAAACTCTTTATTATACTGAAGAAAGAATCAGCACAATCATATTTAAAAAATATCTGAAGAAATTGTTACGCATATTGTGAAAAGAATTCAAATATTGAAGGGGAGAATTTGCCGACTTAAAAGAATAGCAGTTTTCTTTAACTGTAATTGAGTCGTTTATTTATTTTTTACTGTTTAAAATTATACAGTCGGAAACCAACTCTAAAAATCAATTTTTGAATCATGATTGTTCTAAAAATTATTTTTAATTAATTGTTTAACGAACTCAATTCATTATTTTTAAAAATTAGAAGTCTTCTGTGCTATAGGTAATAGCCAGTTTATATTTGTACGACAATCTAGACACTTTGAAGCACAAAATTCAATAACAAAACTGAAATCCAAAAAGTGTCAATACATTTTCTAATACGTAACTATGTTTTAACATTTCTTGAAAAGTAGCGAAATATTTTGAATTTTTTAAGGGAATTTGCAGATAGAAATATTTGTTGTTTAGCAAATAAATTATGTGGTTTTTGTCATTTCGTTACCAAAATAAATTCAATAATAATATTTAGCACTTTAGTAAGAAAAATAAATGATATCAAAAAAAATCAGAAGTATTTTTTGTCAAAAGAACTTTTTTGGTTGTGATATGATGATCAAATAAAAATATATTTGCAAGAATTGACAGAAAATATAAAAAAATGTTATTAAGAAATTTTTATTTTTCTGAATTTGATGAAATATATAGAATAGTTTATCAAAAAATGCTCAGCATAAATAATAGATTTATTTTTTGTATTCTATGTAATATTTACTAAATATTTTAATTTTTAATTGATGTTTCAGAATGTTCTATATTTTTAATGTTGACTATGATATAAATACTTAAGTGTATTGTTTTGGTTGTTTCTTTGGTACTGAAGTTTTTGATAAAAACGTATTTCATGCATCCCCATATCTTGGTTTTAAAAGTTTAGATTTTTTTATTTTTATAATTTATTTTTATTTTTTAGTCTTTAGTATATTATATTTCACATTATATTAGTTTCCATTATTTTAAATATCATAGAATATGAAAAAAATCAATCTTTATTAGAGGGCGCAACTCACATGAATCAAAATTTAACTGCAATTAATTAATTAATTGAAAAGTAAAATCTGAGAATACTACATGCCTGTTATGAAACTCGCAACTATACACAATTTTGGAACTTCAGTGCTGAAACATATATCATATGATATGGAGCAGAATATTATTAAACAAGAAAAACATATATTTCATTCTTCTAAAATTACGGTCGATATAAATATATACTTATAATATATATTCTTCTTATTCTTAACTTAAGCACAAAATCCATCATGTGGAAATATACGATTCAAGAAGAGAATATTTTCCTGTTGTTGTTGTTTTTTCCTTAGAATTAAATGAACTATTATTTTTTACTAGTTTTTGATTACACATCATTAACATTCTAAATTCTTAAAAAGGAGACATCTCCTTACTAATATCTTCTTAATTCTCTGAGAAAACTTAAACAGCTTTTTGAATAATTAAGCAAATTCTTTGCATCCAAAAACACAGCTTAAGATGTTGTTCCTTAAAGAGCCGCTACTTCGCTCTTCATTTAATTAGTGAATTACTACAATAATTTTATTATTCTTGTCCAAGTAATTATCGTTTGGCAGCATCATAAATAAAGTTTATTTCATTCTTCTAAGAAAAATTTTGAAGTATGCTGGTATAGTAATATATGCTATTATTCCTTTTTTTAAGTGATTCTTATAATAATAAGATTATAGATATATAAACAATCAGAGTATTTTTCATATCATTTCATATAAACTTCTAGCTTAAATAAGGATTTGTGAATATACGAAACTCTTTTACTATTTTAATATAGATTACTTATGAAGCGGTATTAAATGTAAATGACTTTATTTTGTTTATTAAATTAGTGAAGCACTCTTAATTATCATCAGGACTTTAAAAAACTATGTAAAATTGCACTTTCTTTCTGCGTTTTTTAATCATTTATACTCAAACTCTTAACTTACAAGGTTGTACCTACCAACAGAATTCAGTAGACGAAAATAATCACTGAAAAATAAAGAAAAAATAAACATATTAATTGGTTGCGTTAAAAATACACAATACGAAATAATACGTAAATATACTGTTATATTTTTTTAATCTGGAAATTAAAGTTTGATGCAAAAGATGTTCGTAATATTAAACAAACAGCCTTAGTAATAAATGTCACATTTTATTTTACACGAATATGCAGGCCACACAATGTAACCGAAATAAATTCTAGCACACAAGCAATAAATCGGTAATAAACCGTAACAGCAAGAAACGCTCAGAAAAATACTCGCTCACCTATTTACTTGAGCTCAACTCAACAGACAACTCGCTTGACGGAATAGATTCACTACTGGTACATTTCAGCTCTGTCTTTCAGGGGGCTTTTTATAGCTACCATGAAAGGTTAAAGAAGTGTCTGAAATAATGACATTCGGATCCTAATGGAGATATAGCTGTGATTCTTATAGATTCTGAACTCAACAATTTTATCGCTTCAGTAGCAAAATGATAAGTTAATACATCAAAAAAGCCAAGGATTCGAATTAGAACTAAATTTGAACTTCACACTAAACAACAGTTTTAACATTTCGCAGAAATTTACATTAAAAGATACATTTATTAACAATCAAAAACTCGTTATGTGCGTTATTTTTCATTTTACTTCTAATCCCTGTCAAATTTTAACTGGCATTCATCTTTCAATTCAACATCGATAACAAAAAAAATGCCATTAGAGGGACAACGTGGGAAAAAAATCAGTTTCACATTTCTTGATGTTTTGCTATTCAAACCCACTGAGCTTTTAATTTCAATACTAGAAGAAAGAATAAAAAAAATACAAAACATAATGGTAAGAATGCAAAAATGAAATTCCTTTAGAGGGGGGTGAAGAAAACGGGACACAAAAAGAAAAGAAAAGAATTTAGATTAGGTGGATGCACCAACCTTCAATCACTGTCACCGGTGTCGATAAAGGAGCTTAAAAAGATAACTCAAAATCGAATCAGAAAGAAAATAATGAAATCTGTCCTTTTTTACGCTACAGTCTTCTTCCGTTTTAGATTTTGAAAAAAAAATGATTTAAAAAAAATGGTCGTTTTTAAGCAGCCAGCCAATCGATTTCTTACCAAACAGTTTCCAACAGTAGATGCTTAAGTTTTCTTTCTTAACCAGTAGCCAGACCTTAGCAAACAGCATTAACTGACCGAAGCAACTTGCCAGGGAAAAGAAATAAAGCATTCGAAAAAGGTAGGTTGTTTCGGATAATGTTGTTTATTCCCATCACACAACCAGAAGAATTCTTTCCCTTTTTTATTATTTTAGAGATGGAAAATTCCTGTGTTTCGGTGAGATCTTGTTACCGAATTTTTCGAAACTGGTATTAAAGAATAAAAAAATCGGACATTCGTTTTACTATCTTTCTAAAAACTATATCACGCTGGCTTGATTTCCTTTCAGCAAACAATAAATGGAGTTATTTTGCATCAGAACGGAATATTTTAGTTAGAATGACTTTTAAAGGTGCTTAGTTTATTTTGATGCTGAGAAGTTTATTCCTCTTTTTGTCAGCCATTTATTGTAACATTTAACGTCCGTATTTCTCAAGCTCAGATATTATTAAATTAATTTAAGATCACCAAAGAAAGAAATTATAAAGATCTCTTTTAATAATTTTAAAATAAACAAAATTTCGCTATGTCTTATTTTGTGTTATAATGGCTTGAAACAGCTGTTTCTATTTAATTCATTTGATTTGCTATATTATTGTCTCGATTTGAAAGTTGTTGAGCGTATATTTCAGCTTCTGTTTCAAGTCGATTTAATTGTCAAGGTAATGCGCCGATCATCCAAGTACTGTGCTGAGTATGAGAAGTAGTATAATTTCTTAGACTTGTTAATCAGTATGAAAGTTGAATCATCTGCTTATTACCAAAACATAACACTTTATTTGTATTGTAATTGCAATGCTTAATTTAATATTTAAGAAATTCATGTTCAACTGTAACCATTTGTAATGTTTCTTTTAAACTCACTACTCATTTATGGTTTAATTTAGATACATTAGCATTTCGTTTGTCAGGGATACTAGATCTGTGTATGGATGGACTTCGACTTAAATCTCGGTTGGATGATAAAGATGACATCAGAGCTTAAAATCCTTTCCAAAGTTAAGCAACAAAGCAGTGGGAGGGTATTTTTGCTCATGGCGTCAGATTTAACATGCACTAGTGGAATCAGGTCTTGGATATTAACTGATTTAATGATTGCAAAACTAAGATAATTTGAGAAAAACATTAATACACAAATATAATTCTAAAGTATTGATACAGATCAAGTGTAGAAAGCAGACCCGTCGAATAATCGAATGCCTCTTTACTCCTTGACGGTTGTATTGGTATGTTGTTCTTATAAACATGTAAACGTGATAACTTAAAAATACAATACCTTAAAATATGAAATTTGAGACTGATTTTTGCGAATGCAAAATGTGATTTTGTGCCAAATTATAGTTTCAATGGACTTCAAAAACGCATTTAAAGTACAATTACTGAGTATTATTAGCTGCATTTCAAAATTTGCAAAAAAAAAAATCGCCAAGATTCACGCAAAAAATTCAGTAAAAGTGTGAAATTTTTCTGAATATAATATGATCGAAGATCAATATCTGGCATCTATTATTCCCCAAAGCCATAGAAGTCCTTCAGACCTTATGCAAGTCCTCAATTTTATGAGGGGGTGAAATTGGAATACATTATTATTATGGAGTATGCGAGTTATATTTCAAAAGACTACTTCCTTTGGTTTAATAATGCTGAGTCCAGAACAAATGGTAAAATCTTTCGAACAGTGGAAACTTAGGTAATTCTGTTGATAAAATCAATAAAACAATAAAATTCCAACCATTCTCCCTGACCCGTGAAGAAATTTTATTTGTAACAGGAAATTGTCCATTCCTCTTTTTTCTTCAATGATTCTATTTATTAGAAGTTGACTATTGCTCTTGTGGAGAAGTCGACGATCCTATCTATTTTATTATTTCATGATACCTCCACCAATTCTCATCTTCTCTAGAAAATTTTCGGTATAAGGGTCCTCAATAACTCATCTTCCGTAGAAAAACATAAATATGATTAGATGCCTAATTGATCATTTGAACTATTCCAACTAGATGTATCAATTTTTCTGTGCATTATTTAATATATCTCGCATTCTATCCATAATCTGTCATTAAGTACCCTCAATTACCTCATTTTCATAATTTCTTTGCTTTTTTTCTTATACAGTACGTTACTATGTTCACTCTTCCAGCTATATGGTATTCCAGTTATTCTTCATTCTAGTTCTTATTACTTGTTGTTGCGTTATATGAATTCGTATTTTATTACTTGTATATTTTTTTCAAATGATTGCTGCGTTATGTTTCTCCTTTTCTCATAAAGTCCTCTTACGTCTATCCCAAACCGGAAAGAGGCCACATGAGCTCTAGAAACGAAGGTGTGGTATTAAGATCAACATACAGTCTTGATTTAATGCTATATTTTTCAGTGTCACGGTGGTTTGTGAAGCCAGTAAAATGGTACGGTCCCATTTTTATGTAAAATGAAATCTATCTTTAATCTCTGCATATAAAATTGGAGGCAAATTAGTAAGTTTCCCAGAAAGAAACAACCAAATATCATAAGATCATTCAATTCGGAATTCGAATTCAACTTAAAAACCAACCTACTGTGCTTCGTGAAAGTTTGGTATCAAAAGAGCTTTCTTAGATTTTCAACATTCAGAAATCATTTGTATAAGCTATTTTTCATTTACCTTCCATGGAATGACAAATTTTAACTAGCCTTCATCTTTCAAATTCACAACAAAAAATGTCGTTTGATGGACTTGCTTGAAAAAAAAATCACCTGTCCCCCATTTCTTGATGTTTTACTGTTTAAAACCACTGAGCTTTTAATTTCAATACGATAAAAAGGAAAGAAAATGTGAAACATAATGGCAAGAATGCAAAAATGAAATTCCTTTCTGGAGGAAGAGAGGGCTCACTTGACGAAAACGACTGTGAAAAAGAAGAGGAAAGAATTTAGATTAGAATGGTGCACCAGCCTTCAATCACTGTCACCGGTGTCGATAAAGGAGCACAAAAAGATAACTTAAAATCGAATCAGGAAGAAAACAATGAAATCTGTTGTTGTTGTTTCTCTACAGTCTTCTTCCATTTTAGATTTTTTTTAAATGATCTAAAAAAAGAATGGTCGTTTTTAAGCAACCAATCGATTCTTTACCAAACAGCTAACAACAGTGGATGCTTAAGGTTTCTTTCCCAACCAGTAACCAGACCTTAGCAAGCAGCATTAACTGACCGAAGCAACTTGCCATGGAAAAGAAATAAAGCATTCGAAAAAGGTAGATTACTTCGAATAATGTTGTTTATTCCCATCACACAACCAGAATTCTTTCCCTTTTTTATTATTTTAGACATGGAAAATTCCTGTGTTTCGGTGAGATCTTGTTACTGAATCTTTCGAAATTAGTATTAAAGTTAAGAAACAAAAAAAATTGGACATTCGTTTTACTATCTTTCTACAAACTGCATCACGCTGGCTTGATTTCCTTTCAGCAAACAAGAAATGGGGTTATTTTGCATCAGAGCGGAATATTTTAGTCAGAATTAGAACGTCTTTTAAAGGTGCTTAGGTTTATTTTGGAGCTGAGAAATTTATTCCCCTTTTTGTCAGCCATTTATTATAACATTAAACATCCGTATTTCTCTAGCTCAGTTCAGATATTGCTTATTACCAAAACATTGAGTGAAAAACATTTTATCTTTATTGCAATGTCCCAATTTTTTCCCAACCAGTAGCCAGACCTTAGCAAACAGCATTAACTGACAGAAGAAACTTTCAGTGGAAAGGAAACAGAATATTCGAAATAGGTTGGTTGTTTCGAATAATGTTTATTCTCATCACACAAACAGAATTATTTCCCTATTTGATTTTTTTAGAGATGGAAAGGAAATTCCTGCGTTTCCGTGAGTTCTTATTGAATTTTTCGAAACTGGTATTTAAGATAAGAAATATTTAACAAATCAGACATATTTTTTTCTATTTTTCTGAAAACTTTATCACGCTGACTTGATTTCGTTTAAGAAAATAAGAAATTGAATTAATTTTGTGTCAAAGCGAATATTTTAGTCGGAATTAGTATGGCTTTTTAAAGTGCTTAGTTTATTTTGGTGCTAAAAACTTTTATTTTCTTTTTGTCAACCATTTATCGAAGCGTAACATTTAACATCTGTATTACACTACCATGGTTTCGATACTATTAAATTAATTTAAGATTACAAAAGAAAGAAATTCTGAAGTTCTCTTTTAATAATTTTAAAATAAATGAAATTTCAGTTTTTATATTTGTGATATTAAGGTTCTATAATGATTTGAAAAAGCTGTGTCGATTTGTTTTATTTGATTTGTTACATTATTGCCTTTTTTAAAGTATCATGGTATACATGAAAGCTAAAATGTAGAAATCAATACACGTTGTTGAGACAATGCATAGATCATCCAGACCGTCTGCTGATTAATTCCATGGTGTGAGAAATTAAATAATTTTCTAAGTTTTTGGAGTCGTTAATCTGTAGAAAACCTGAACAATCTTCTTATTTAGAAGCTACGTGATACAAAATTTATTTCAATTATTATAGAAGATCTTAATTTAAAATTTAGAAAACTTAAGTTTCACAATTATTTTTTTTATTGTTACCTTCGAATGAACTTTATATTTATGGCTTAAATTAGTTATATTAGCTTCCCGTTTGACTGCAACACTAGGGCTATTTTCAGACTGATATAAAATTACCAGTAGGAGGAGGTGTGACGCATTTTGAAAGATTTAACATGCATCTAATCAGGATACACAATGGATGTTTCGTGGAATCAGGTCTTGAATCTAGAATATTCCTATTAAGAAGCCAAGACCTCACTGTTACATTAATGGAGTAATCTGATTTTTTGAGAAACATTTTTAAGTATTTGAATTGCTAATGAGATTCTTTGCATCATATAAATATTTATTCCTGACTGCAGTTATAGCAATGCTACCATACCGGGATATAAAGGGTGGTAGGATGTTTACTCTGCTTACCGTATTCAACTGTAAAAGTTGTTCATGATAGAGGAAATTAATCGAAAGCAAAGTCGTGCTTTACATGGATAAGTTCAGATTGGAATAATCCTTTTTCTTCGAATGCTGTGGAACTAATTCTCTTCACTAATCTCATGTTCCAAGGGGGAATTATCAATTCAGCACAATACTGCAGTAACCTGACAAAACCATGCAACACATTCAAAAGCACACGATTGGGACTTCTTACACAACAAGTGATCTTCCACTATGAAAACGCCTGCCCATACGTCTCCCATGAAGCCCATATGACCTTAAAAAATCCCTTGAAAAGTATATTAACACCTGACGTACAATACAGATTTGTTATCCTGTGATTTCCACATCTTTGAGCAACTTAAGAGAGTATTACATGGACATATATCCATTCGGACAACGAAATAAAGGAAGCAGTGCAGAACTCCCTGAAACATCATCCCGAACTTCCTATCTAAATTATGGGACCTGTGTTACAGCGCCCAGGGAAATATCTTTTGATTTCCAATAAAGGTATTCTTTTCATTAAACTTGACCCATTTTTCATTTGGGCTATCTTTATAGGCACAGATGCATCACTAGATCCCTCTTTAGTTAGAGTGTTCGCAATCTCATTAACGCTGTTTTCTGCATAAGAGGGTATCCTTTGTAGATGGATCTGATGAATAAGGAAGTGTTTTAGGGAGGGAAGGTGTTTTAAATTTTTAAACATATTCACACCTATATTATCCCTTACATAACCCAGTTGGCCAAATGGTAAATTGAACAGTATCTAGTATCTGACAGAATTCAGATTTCATTTCAATGAGTGAGAAATTTTAGTCCTTCATTCATGTCAACTACATTTACAAATTTCTCAGCAATAATTTTCGTCACACTGGGTATAATTCTTACTAATTAGCCGTCTTTGGTGCTCGTTTGTTTGCCTAGATTATTGGGTTTATGAGTATTAACTTAAGATATTATGTTTAGTTTAATCTAGTTATATTAACGTCCCGTTTAAAGCAGCACGTGGGCTATTTTGGGACGGACCTCGTAATTTTGAAACACGGTCAGATAACGAGGACGGCACCTGAAGTGGCACCCCCCTCCCCACACCATACCTCACCAGCGGGAGGACGTTTGGCCTGACAGATTTAACGTGCAAGAGACCCCCTCACACAACGGTTCTTCGGTAGAATCGAGTCTCGAACCTGAAACCCTTCGGTTCCCTTACTACCAGGCCACCGCGGCCCTTAAGATATTATGAGTATTAATTTAAGATATATTTCTTTCAAAATCGTTTCATTTGAGGATGTCGTGTCCCCACGGAAAGGAGATGCAGTAGCTTCTGAGGGTATAGAGCCCTGAACACCCAGAGGGCAGAAGTCTGACTTCCAGTTTATATAAAGGTGACACACACATTCTCTTGCACAACCCCTTTTTATAGGGGGCACATTCATACATCTCACAGATAGAACACAAAACAACCATGTCCGAACCGGGACTCGAACCCGGGACACCCATATCACGGGGAAGACTCGCTACCCCTATGCCAAGACGCCGGTAGTCGTTTCATTTTGTTATTTGATATGACTAAAATACATGAATTCAATTAAAATAATTTACTACAAATTGTAAAGCGTATATTTTAAGAAATGAAAGCAAAAGTGAAAATTATATTAAACATTGAATGATTGGCGAAATCCTATGCTTGAATGTCTTAATGAAGAATTGGAGTCTCCTCATAGAATTTAAAAACTTTGTTTTAAATAGTGCATCAAATTAAATTAAAAATATTAAAATTAAATGAAAAATTTAATGAAAATAAAATTTATGTCAAAAAAAAGGAAAATTTTTAACATAATACAGAAACCTTTTTTATAAGATATTTGTTTCCGAAGACATGAACATCATTTTACTTAGGCAAGTCAAAAATTGCTGTTTCTCGCCAAATATAATCGTGGCAATTTTTGTTGCAACTTTAAAAGCTGTTTGTTAACATTTCTGGTATAAACACAGGATTGCAGACTTTTAGAAGGATTTTAAACAACTGGTCTGATTTTAACCTGCTTGTCAAGAAATCGTAAAAGAATCTTACCACCATTACTTGTCTGGTAACATGAAGCCTATTTTTGCACTTGATTGAACTTTTTGTTTTATATCTGTTTCTTTATTTATTTTATATCTTCTTCTGATTGAATGTGCTCTTTAGTGACGTGAAGAACTATCTCTAAAAAACGTCTAATAATATGTTGCAATTATGGAGAGTTTGAATCTGTTCAGCTGCAAAAATATTCGATTATTGAATAAGGCCAAAATTCGTATGATATTTTGTTTATATTTGACTATTTCCATTCACAATTAGTAATAAGCTCAATTTCTGTACCTAGTACATAAGCATTATATATATACACTGAAGTGACAAAAGTCATGGGATAGCAATATGCAAATATACAGATGGAAATTTCAGGCATCCCATCCCATCATGGACAGCGCAGTGGGCAACCACCTGCACTTAACGACCGAGACCGCCGACGTCTGTGTAGAATGGTCAATGTTAATAGACACTCAACACTTCGTCAAATAACTGCAGGAATCCATGTGGGACGTACGAGGGACGTGTTCGATAGGACTGTGTGGCGAAATTTGTCTTCCTTGGGCTATGACAGCAGAAGACCGACTCGAGTGCCTTTACTGACAGCACGACATCGCCTGCAGCGACTCTCCTGGGCTCGTGAGCATATCGACTGGTCCATATACCAGTGGAAAGCCGTGGCGTGGTCAGATGAGTCACGATTTCAGTTGTTACGAGCTGATGGTAGAGTTCGAGTGTGGCGCAGACCCCAAGAAGCCATGGACCCAAACTGTCAGCAAGGCACTGTTCAAGCTGGTGGTGGCTGCATAATGGTGTGGGCAGTTTTTACATGGCATGGACTCGGTCCTCTATTGCAACTGAACCGATCATTGACTGGAAATGGTTATGTTCAGCTGCTTGCAGATCACTTGCAGCCATTCATGGACTTCACGTACCCTCACAACGATGGGATTTTTATGGATGACATTGCGCCATATCACCGGGCCAGAACTGTTCGCGATTGGTTTGAAGAACATTCCGGACAATTCCAGCGCATGATCTGGCCACCTAGATCGCCCGATATGAATCCCATCGAGCATTTATGGGACATCATCGAAAGGTCCGTTCGTGCCCAAACTCCTGCACCATCCACACTTTCACAATTATGGACGTCTATACAGACAGAATGGCTCAATATTCCTGCAGAGGACTTCCAACGACTTGTGGACTCCATGACACGTCGAGTTGTTGCACTTCGCCGGGCAAAAGGAGGACCGACACGATATTAACAGTCATCCCATTACTTTTGTCACTTCAGTGTGTATATTCCAAAATTTTAAATGATATATAACAATTAAACTTTTTGGACCAGATAGCAAATTCGAAGACATTGCAGAGACTTTTGATGCTTTTACGTCCTTTTATTTCATCATGAAGAAGCAGGCATGTGTGTGTATAAATAGGGAGCGACGAGCACATGCACAATATGGAAAGACAGAGAAAAGAATGAGAGAAAACCCTTGAACATTTTATTCCTGGTCTTTTATACCATATTTTGATAAGGAAAATCTTGTTTACAGTATTTATAGATTCTGCGTTTCTCATTGGGGTTTCTGCACATGTGAATCTTACAGCTGCGGAACACACAGGAAGCTTTTCAAAAAACTATTTGCTTAGGTCTTTTATCAATCCCTCGCAGCGTGGGATTCGCAAACTAAACATTTCTGCAGAACATTTTTTTTAATTAATTATCTAGATAATGTGAAATGGGATCAGAAAAGAAGATAATATTTTTAGAATGAAGTTACTATGGACTAAATGAAGAGAGAAGTTTAGAAATTAATTTGGATTTAAATTAATATTAAAAGATCATTATGTATAATATGTACGCCACAAGCTATTTTAGAAATATATTTTGAAATTTGACTATCTTGTTTAATGAAGAATGATGAAAAGAATGATATTTATTTGCTTGACGATGGTTAATGCATTCATTGAAACTAAAGGATATATAAAGGGTGTGACGTAATATTTAGTTATTTATTATTCAAGCACACTAATATTACATAGACAATATTTTTGGTTTTTTTTCCGTCTGCAATAACAAAATATTTTTGGCTATCCGATTCTTGAGCATCAATCATCCAACTGGCCATGGGAAAAACATGGATTTTCAAGATGCAAAACAATAAGTTGACATAGTTTTACCACCAACTGATAACAGT
>JAPMOQ010000260.1:10251-68962 GCA_026543055.1 Argiope trifasciata | reverse complement strand
ATATATATATATATATATATATATATATATATATATATATATATATGGGATAATGATTTTACTATGCCTATAACCTTCATGCAAGTGCAAGCACTAAGTTGGCGCAATCTTATGAATGGCACAGCAATGCATAAAATACGAACTAACAATAATTAATTTTTAAATATTGGATATAGATAGATATTAAGAAATATCATTGTAAAATTTTTTAAATACTTAAATTTTACTATGGACTTGCTTTACTCAAGAAAAATTTATAGACTAATTTCAGCGCTAAAAAAATTCAAAACCTTCACTCCCGTTATTTGATACTGGGGTTGAAGAAACGAGATTATTTCAACTTATTGGAAGATTTTTTTTACGATCCTACTTGTCTTCTCGATTACACGCTGCACGTGATAGATGGCACAGGATCAAACCATTTTTTATTACCGCATGGCCCATAAAAGATACTCGTAATCAAAGCATCTTCTTTTAGCAGTAAAGTACCCCCTTTGAGGCCTTCCACCATAAATTATAATCGGTGTTACTTTCAAAGATCGGGAAAAATTACTTAAGCATTCGTAGTGGATTAGAGCAATCGTATATGGTATTTTTAATTAAAAACTAGAATGAGGGCCTTATAATATGAATTTTAACTTTGCAAATTTATGCTCTTTTTTTAAGTATATTGTGGATGGTTGTTAAATGAAATATTTCATAAAAATATAATGATTTTTGTTAATGCTGCGGATTTTTATGGCAATTCTAGTCATTTCTTTGGAAATATTATGTAATCATTGCATTTATTTGTATGTAATAATAATAATCCATATGAGTTGCAATTATATTTTATGGCCTTTTTAATTAAAAACTAGCATGCGGATTTTATTATAAACTGCATATGCTTATGAGTTACTGTAAAGATACTATGAATAATTGGTTCATGGAAATATGTTACCCAAAAATATGATTTCTGTTAACTAATTTCATATCTGTTAGAGAATGTTTTGGCAATTCTATACATTTCTGCTGGCAAGGAACACAGATCATATAGTTGCGGCTTTCATCCAAAAGCAATAACTACAATCCCTACCTTTTGTCGGAATTTTATTGTAAGAACTCTTTTTTGCATTCTATTCATTTTGAATTTCAAATTATTATAAGATTTTTAACATGATAATGCTTAGAAGCAGGAATATCTTGTCCTTGTTGGAGGTGAAAATTCTCCCAAAACACTCTAATAGAGCCATTGAACCTGGTTCTACTAAATTCGGCACATACATATTTCTTAAATATAAGATATTCTCTATAAAGAGCTTTCAAAATTATAATTTATTTTGGTTAGTTTCTGTTATACGGAGGCAACGAAAAAATTACCGAAAATGTAGCCAAATAATCGTTCGTCGGGAAAAGTGAAAAGTTGCCAAAAATGCAAAATTACGACAAATTCACATGGCGAATTTGTACGCGTTTTGTTTACATAGGCGATATTTGTTTTGTCATTCCCTTCGCTTGGTGACTTGATTCGCGTTTGGCTCACGTTACTGGCACCCGTATAAAGAAAAAATACCTTTATTTTTAATTAATTAAAAAGTTATATAATTTATAAAATTTCCAATTATGTTATCACACAAAATAGCGTATTTAAACTTTTTTTCAACCCTTAGCAATATAAAATATTGATAATAATTATGAGCCTGCATTAAAATGAGAAAAATAATGCAAGAATTTGTCTAGGATGTATAAAGATGACTCTGAATAAGGATGACGTGCCTAAATATGCTACAGCTTCATCTCCCACTTTCAAGCCAATTTGTTGTGGTTCGATAAATTTAAAAGGAAATATGCCATAAAAGAAAATATAATATCGGGAAAAGATCAATCTTCATCTATCATGCCATAAGAAAAAAAAATCTTTAAAAGATTTCCTTTGAAATTTGACAGAATCGAAGAAATCTTTTGGAGACCCAACAAAGGAATTTTCAGTACTTACCCCTATATTGCTATTAACTGAATTTTTATCAAATTTTAATCAGTTCATCACATAAGGTGGAACTTTTATGACATATTTCCACAAGGCAGTCTGATGATTGTTGGTTCTTCTAAAAAAAACACTTCAGACAATCTATGCAGTTTATTCTATAACGAATGAAACGGGATGCGAAAAATCTTACTAAAAAATCCGTATCACGAATAAAGAATATGATGAAACTTTTACAAGAATGAAGACCATCAGCAACCTTACATGCTTTTCTTAGCCATTAAGATGTAATCCTTTCAAATGCAAAGTGGATGCTAACCTTACTTACTTTATTTTTTTCATTTATATCTTTGATTCTCTTTTGCCGTCAGAATATGTGAAGAATTATTTTGAGCGTTACCTCCTAATAATAAAATAAAAAACTTAAAATCGAGTAATTATTTATGTTTCTGCTGGATTCTTTTATCAATAAAACTTCTTCCTTCAAAAGCCATAGATATTGTGAAAGAAAAACTTTATAGATGCCGTATCATAATTGTTGTTTATGCAGACATGATTGGTTACGAAAAATTAAAACTCAATAAACGAGGGGTGATCCAAATAAAAGTTAACAAGCAGCAGCATTTGGAAGGCAGAAATTGTGGATGGGAAAATAGATACCCAGAGTGGAGACAGATGGCCCAAATTGTCTTAAACCGGTAGTTCGAGCAGATAGTGTTAGTTCCGAGACCTGAAACAGCGATCACAAGACACTAGTAATAATCGCAAGACGTCTAGAGAAGAGGTCTCGTTCAGAGATGTGAGCCGTGATACGATTTCTATGGGCCATGAATGTGTCCTTATTGGACATTTACAAACAAATCGTTGAAGTGCACAGGGGCGAAGCAATGAGTAGACAACAGTGGTGTCATGATTTAGCTCCAAGTGAGTATTTCTTTTTCCTGGCATTGAAGAAACATTAATCCACAGCAAGGTTCGTATCAGACGGTGATATTCAAAAAGTTGCGAGACCTGATTATTAACCAGGTGGATTTAAAAAATTGGTCCAGCGGATGTGATAAATGCCTCGACAGGTTTGGTGATTAGGTAGAGAAGTGACCGCCACAAATGTCTCTTAATTGTCTTTTATTTACAAAGCATTTTTCTTTTGCCCTGTAAACTTTTTTTGGATCACCCATAGTATAATAGCTTTCACAGAGAAATTCATAAAATATTTTCACTATATACTTTCATATATCGATTTTTTGCAAAATTCTCCAAATTCTAAATTTAGGGATTCGATTTGCTTTAATACATTTGTACTGCACATAATTGAAAAAATCATAAATATATTAAAAACAAATAGTGTTGTCCAATAATAGATAATGAATTACATTGTAAAATTTCCTATTTAGATAAACCATACAAATATTTCAATAAAATATTTCTATTTAATTAAAGGATCTAAGCAGACAATTTTAGTTAAATCAAGATAGATACACTCTAATTCGCTATCCAGTGGAATTTGGTTTTGAACGAATGAACACTGCATAATCTTTTTTGCAAAGTAAAAATAAAATTGCTGCATTGTGTGAAATTCGAATGTTGAATATAAAACCGTTATACAAAATTGAGGTACTAGAGAAAAAAATAAGAATAATTTATGAATAGTATGTGGTAGATAAAACTATTATACGATAAAAATTAGCATAATTATTCTAATAGCAATAATTTCACTATATATATATATATATATATATATTAATTAACAAAATAATTAATTTATATTCATTTGCATTTTAGTTGTAGCTGCATTTGCGCTCTCTAAATACAATGATTGATTTAAAAACTTTTAATTCTTATAACTTGTTTAATCAGTAATGATTTTTAGTTCCGGTTCCGGTTTGGTTTCGTTGCCGTTGTTACTTCTGTTTCGTTTAAATAACTCTTTGAATATTGTATTGTAGATTTATTTCATTATTTGGTTCTTATTCATTTACTTTTCATTATTTGGTTCTTATTCATTTACCTTTCATTTTGTGAACTTTTGCGTGTAATTCTGAATTGAGTTTTAATTTCGATTTCGACCTAGTTGGTTTCATTTTAATTTTGTTGATCAAGAAATGGATTTTGATTGTTTTAATAATTTTATGATTGTATATATATATATATATATATCTTGCATTTAATGATGTATATGTTCATTTTTTCTTGATGTTTGATTATTAAGATTCTTTCATAACAAAGACTTTCTTGTGAAATGAAGGGGGGGGGGTTGTGCCAAAAAGGTAAAAATAGAAGATGTCACATAAGAAATGGGGTCGCCAACCTCTCCACAATTTCTAGTAATGTGTTTGTACTTCTTAAAAACTCAATAGAATTTATTTACTTAGTGTCTAATTCATGTTGCTATGCATGTTGAGGGGCCATTAATTCCACAATTCCTTGCTCTTGGTTTCCTCAGCAATGATATCGGAAACAGCAGGTAGAAAATTTTATAGCATTATAATTTAATTTGGATTTTCTTTTTATTAGAAAACGATATAGCTGCATGAGGTATTATGACATGTATATTAGAAATTAATACTAAAAAAACAAGAAATGAACGATAAAGGATGCTCTTTAATTAACAGTTTTATTCATCACCTCAATTGTTGGAGATATAAGCTATGATAAGTCTTATATAATATAACTATATAAGTCATAGGTTTTTACAAATGATATACAGAAGCTATTTTCGCAATCAGTATGAATATGCAGGTTATTTATGCTTGCATTAATTCATTCTATGGAAGTAAATTAAAAACCAAAAGTAGTTTTTAAAAAATAGCATTTCAGCGGGACGTAATTTTGCAGCAGATTCTGGAACAGGAATTAGTTTAAACTTTACTGTTTCTAAGTTTATATCAGCATTGCTATTTTTTTTTTTCAAAATTTACATGAGCATTGTTTATATTTTCAAAATTTACCTCAGTATTGTCAATGTTTTCAAATTTTAAGTGAACACTCCTAATGTTTTTAAAACTTAATGCAACCATCCTTAATGCTTTCAAAGTTTACATAATAATTTCACATATTTTCAAAGTTTACTTGTATATTGTTAATGTTTTCAAAATTTACATGATCGTTATTAATTTTTCAAATGGGATATAATCATTTTTTACTGCTTTAAAAGTTCATATTAGCGTTATTTATTGTTTTAAAAGTTTTAACAGTAAAATCTACGATTTACATAAGTTCTTAATGAATTTTATTTCACGTGTTTCTGTAGGAAAACGTGGTTTGCCTTTATGATCATTTCTTTTCACAAAAAGCCTTCAGGAACGAATTATGAACATTCACTGTATTTTCAGATGTAGCCAATGAAACGTTCTTTTATCAATTCCTCTATTTTTTTGTTTTTTTTTTGTTTCCGTATTAGGGCATTTCACCAAGCAAGGCCAGTAAGACATTACATCAGAAATGAATTATCATCAGACCATAACTCAATAATCTCAGCGTTCTATATATTAGCAATATCAAATGTCCAAAACCTTATAATATCGAAGTCCTATAAGATGAGGGAAACGTAATCATAGTTTCGACCTTCGTGGGAAATGGAGGGTTGATGGCAGACGATTCCTACTCACACGCACACTCCTTCTGGATGGCGTCTGTGAGGGGGCTTGGTCTCCTCATCGATTGGTCCAAGTCATTAAGGGGTTGTAAGCATCGCTATTGCGGGTATTAAGCTCGTCTGTAATCGTTTGATTTTACGTCTGTTTAGGGACGAATGACGTGGAACGGCCGCCGCAGAAAGTAAGTTTGCCTGTTCATCAGGTCACATTACGATTGCCAAGTTGAAATGTGGAAATAACTCTGCTCATTAGTCATGACTCGTCGGAGTGAAATTTCAAATCTTTATATCGATGGTATTGGATATCGATAGACGGAAAAATCATTGTTAGTTGGTTTTAATTTTCATTTATGTGGGTTTTGTTTATTTTAAAGTTGTTTTTATTATTATTTGTTTTTTATATATTATGCTTCCAATCATTTCTGTAGAACATAAATTATTTGAGTTCTCTGTGTAGGAATTGGGAATAATCTTCTAGATATTCTGGAATTTCTAAAAGCGAACAAGCAGAAAGTAAATCTGTCGTTCCATCAGGCCACATTACAATTGACTAGTTGAAATGTAGAAATAACTGTACCCATTAGTCATGACTTGTTGAAGAGAGATTTTAAATCATTATATCGAGGATTTGAATATCCATGAAACGATAAGTCCCTGTTGGTTCACTGTAACTTTCATTTATGTTGGCTTTGTTTAATTTGAAGAGTGATTAGACACGTGCATATATTGATAATTTCCAATTCTTATTCCAAATCATTTCATATATTAGAGCTTTCAATCATTTTTGTAAAGGATAAATTCCTTCGGTTCTCTAAATAGGAATTGTAAATAATCTTTTAGCTATGTAGAAATTTATAGAAACAGATAATCAAAAAGTAAATCGGTTGCTCCATCAGTTCATATTACGATAGCCAAGTTGAAATGTGAAATTTGTCATTAACCATGACTCGTCTTTTTTCATTTTGCAGAATGATAATATATATGTTAGCTTAAAAATTATTTGCACTTGAGCAACAGTCCAACTGTTTCAAATCTTTTCATATATTGGTATCTTTAAGCATTTCAGTAAAAAAAAGCTGAATTCATGAGGCCTTTTGAAACATAATCGTAAATATTTTAACTTTTGAAGAGTTTTTTAAAATACCACACCGCTAAGAATAATGTTTATTATAAATGTTGATGTTTTCCTTTAATTCATTGAACTCTTTTCAATCTAAAGTTGTTGAAATCATCGAAAAAATAAATAGCTATTCAAAGATAAATTTCAAGATTTTTGCTATAATTCAGGGATTTTATTGTTACTGTCCAGTTATTTTATTTTTACAATTATTGTCATCAAAATTGTACTGAGAACAGAACTATCTACATCCATGAGTCTGTGCATCTGCTTAACTGATTCATTACATGTCTTCCTATTTCTCATTGGCTAAAATAATCTCAACCCCTAGACATCAACACAATTAGATGACTGACATCACAAGAACTTTTTACCTTCCTGTCATAAATATACTAACTTGTGATATCTTCAAAAAATTCAGATGCCAGATTCTGACAAATTTCCACGTTTCAGACCAGCCTGAGTCTAAAAAACTTATTCATGGAATTAATTGCTTATCTCTCTATATGTCTGATAACATGAAATAACCGACAAAGTATAAAGCCAAAAGTATAAATTTTGCTAGTAATCCTCACATTAACTGTTTAGATTTGTTACAGAATTTGAACAAAATTTATTTACAAGAAGTTTATCCTCCACCTGACATCAACCTGATAACCTCCAAAAGTCAAGAATCTAGGCAAATTGCTTGACAGACAATCTTAATATTTAAAATATACATTTATAATAAATTTCGGGATAAATCAGTCAAGGTATTGAGCATCTATCAATTTAAACATTCACATGCTTATAAATGCCAAAATTGAAAAACACAGTGATTTACATTAATAAAACTACGTGAACTTGTTTCCAAAATAATCAAACGCTTGATATATTACATTCAAGGTATAATTGTCACTCATATTTACTTAGTAAAGTATATTATGAAGAATACATACTGTATTACGAATCACGCATATTATATTATGAAGTACCGTAATACGAAGAATAAATTTTAAAATATTAATACATGAGATTTAATTTCGCCGGTTATCATAGAAATATCTTTCTTAAATGCTCTCGTTTTTTTTTAAATATTGCTGCTATAATACAATCAGATGGATAAAACTAGAGGGAAGTATACAAAATATTTCGTACATACTCTCTAATACAATTGTCATGCCAGAGCCTTGAATGGTATTGGCGTACAATTATTTTAAACTATTAGCTTCTGGCTAAAATTTTGAATTTTTCTTGAATTTATCATGTTGCCCTTGCCGAGATATTTAACGATTAATTTCTGACATGACATCAATAGTATACGGAAATCAAATTTGTGTTTTACACTTGTTTTTTTCAACTGATTGAAACAAAAATTTGACATATAACTGCACTTGTAATAAAATTTCATATAAAATTAGATATATTTACGTCCCTGCGTTTTTGAGTTATTGCTTTTGCATGAGTCTGAAATTTACATGCCAACACACAGAGAACCAAAAATTGGATTTAACTGAAAATTTAAGAGATGCCTACAATTTAGATATTAAACCTGTGTGCTGAATTTTATCGTTCTAACATCCTAAGTTTTAAATTTATAATGTTCACTTAAACATCCGTACAGGCAGATTTCTACTGAATAGATTTTCCTCAAAATTTGACAGAAATCTGCCAATTCGATGTAAAGCCATTATTTCTTCTTTCCACCTCCAAAATTATTTGATTTATCTTCATAAACAAAACGTTAACATCACAAATTCGAATTTTTGACGATTACTATACTTAGTACTATGTATAGGAGAAAATAAAAACATCATTGATCGTATCACTTGACAATTATTTTTTTTTATCTGTTTAAAATAAATTTAACGATTAATTAGAAAACATTTTTATGTAGTATCCCTCTAAGATACAGCACAAATAATAAAAATAAATGTTCTCAATTTTTAAAAAACATTCCAATATTTGAAATTCGAACATATTTTACTGAAAGATCTATTGATATCAAGCTACATGTCATACTTAATTGAACATTTTAGGGACAGTTATTCTCGACAAACTAGCTAGTCATCAAAAGCGTCTATTTCTAATGAAAAAAAGAAAAAGAAAATGCAGTATTGTCCAGTCGTATCATCTAATTAGTTTTCTTTAATATATAAGTAATGTTTGATACCGTTTCTACTTCAATAACATTCACTAGTATATTTCTGCCAGCATGATCAATATATATATCAAAGATCTAAACAAGAAAGCTAATACATTTCTCCCAAAATAAGGAAGGCCTCTATTCCCTATACTCAAACCCAGAATAATTTCTTTTTATTTCCCCTAAAAGATATCTCCTCTACATCAAGATTTCATCGATATAGCTAATGAAACCCTTTTTCCTAGTAGATTAAACTTCATATCTAATACAATTCACTCATTGGTTCTTGCCAAACGCACTCTGTATTATACACTTGTTTTGTTATGTATTGTGTATTCTAGCAAATATTTCTTCGGAATATTATGTTAGTAAATATTTTTGAAAATTAGAGGGTCCGGATTCTGGGCTTATACTGCGGGGTATTGAAAAGGCGAATTTTCTCTAATTGAAAATTCTTCCTTCTTACCTTAGCATAATTTGAAATTTTCAACAAAAAAAGACCCTTTTTCTGGTTATCTTTCTTCTGTAACATTCAGAAATATTTCCTAAAAAAGGAAAATTCTGATGACACAAAAATATTTTTTGTTCGTTTTCATTTCAAGACCTATCTGGTAATAAAAGTGGAAAGAAATAATGAAGAAACCATTTCAAAACTATTGCAAAATCATTTCCGTCCAAAAAAAACTCATATTAATCGTCGTCGTCAAAAGAATGAGAAATAACATAGTAACAAAGAAGATTCTGAAACTACTCTTTCATTTACATTTACTACATTTCACACTTCAGTGCTTTCTGATTTAAGAAAATTCTTTCACAAATCTTAGATTCCGCAAGCATTTATTTTCATCCTTTTTTACTTTCTCATATACGCTGTATAAAAAAATTATATTAATCACCAAAAAAATCTCAAACTTTTGATAATTCTCCAAGTTTTAGTGCTCTACCTGAATTCGAAAAACACATTTTTAAAAAAATTCTGTCAGTGATAAAAATAACTCAAAAACGGTTTGATCTAGACCGTGGATTTCATATTGGGTCTTAACACCAAATTTGTAAGTTTCTAGCAAATTTTAAGTAAAATCTGTTCAGAGAAAGTATATCTGTCTGGCTGAGCTGATATAATGAACCTTATATCTACCAAACTAAAAGAATTAATAGTTACAGTTCCATTAATATTTATAATATAGGTTCATGCCAAAGTTTGGAACAAAACCAACAGTGGGGTGATTGTCTATCGGTCTGTAATTTCAAAAACATTTGAGCACCATAATTCAAAAAAGCAATGATTTAAATGCATCAAATTAAGCATGAAATTTTGTGACTACAAACGCAGTTTTGGGCCAAATTTTAGGATAACTCGTCTAGAACACAAAGAAGATTTTTGGCTATTATTAACCAAATGATCCGATTAAGAAAAAATATCGGAAAAAAATTCGATTTTTAGATAAAGCTAACACATTCCAGGGAATAATCGTAATTACACAAGGACCACGTGGTTGATTCAGTATAAATGCTGAATTCAAGCCCAAAAAATATTTCGTGACTACTGTAAGTTAATGCATGCGTTCTTTAGCATGACAAATTCATTAGAGAATAAGAAAGAAAGTTTTGGAGTGATCACTCCCTCTGGTTTGTTTATTGAAAATTTTCTTTGTAATCGTATTTATATAAATTACTTATATTTATATAAGATCTTGAAATCTCGATATTCACACATTTATTTTTAACTAAATTTCCTTATTTGGATACCAAAGTTCATTCACATAAAAATTTCAAAATTGCTTCAGTAATTTTTTTAAAAATTAATTTCCTTAACTCATAAAAACACGACATTACCTTTTTTTTAGTCTTTGCTAATATACGAATAATACAAATAGAAATTATTGTGATTATCAAAGAATTTGAACTTAAGATTCTGAAAATATCTTTCTCCTCTCAATCTCAGACAGATTTAAAGGAAACTAGAAAAACATATATGTGGAATTATATCTGCTGCAAGTCTATGAGCACTATAATTAAACAAATCGGAGTTGTCTCCTTAAAACTTTCTCGCTTACTGTTTAATGAAATTTCCATGCAGGAGAACGACTTGCATTTCAGTAAAATAGTTACGATTTTTTTTGCCATGAATTTAGAATTTTAATTGAATCGATCGTGTCCTTCTTGGCGAGTTATTTCGTGATTCATCCCTGGCGTACGGCTAATAAAAACTGTGAGTCGAATTTATGCTTTAGACACGTTTTTCTGGATATACTGAAACCGAAATTTGTTCTATCACCATAACACATATATACTTTGAAAGATAATATTGTGTTTTAGTCAAATTTCTGAAATTTTAATCACATTTTCTGTAAATTAATCATTTTGAGAAATTTTGGAGTAATACCACAACAACTTTTTAAAATATAACAGAAAAAATTTATTTTCAATAATTTCAAAATACAAAAACATGCATTTTTAATTATACCATTTTGTGAGGTATAAATTTAATTTCTTGATTAAATTAATAAATTCCTTTTTTTAAAGATATTAAAATATTTTTTCAACAAGCATATTTTAAATATTAATTGAAATGTCAATCATTTTCTTTATTACTACCAGCAATTCACTCTCTTCTTTTTGACATTGTTCATTATCAAGATACGGATATACGGCTTATTTATTTTTTATAGGGAGTTTTGTGTATACTTAATATAAGCTTTAAGTATACTTTATATAAGCTTACAAGCTGTACATAAATGTTTTAAAATTTGTTGTACTTAGAATAACGGTTTAATTTGTAAATAAAGAATAAGTGAGAAACATTTTTGAAGTGCCTCCATATTTAAGCATTGCTTCTTTTTTCCACCATACTTAAGCATTACTTCTGTTTTCCGAATTTTCCGACTATATTTTTATGCATTTATAAAAATATAGTTGGAAAATTCGGACGATGCCTAGACAACGAAAAAAATGATATAAAGCTTCAAAAGTAATATTATATTTCTATCAAATAAAAATTAAAAATATTTTGCAGGAGAAATCATTATAAAAAGTTACCTAAACTAGGAAATCGAAATCTTCAAAAGCCGTTAATTTCAGTGAACCAATTAGTGGCTTGTATAAATAATTAAATATTATTTATTTTCAACGAATCAAGGCGGGAGATGGTTTATATAATAAAATGGGTCAGAGAATCATAAATTGAAAATAGAAAATTTTACCTACCTCTATGACAAGAAAGGAAACCAATTATTAACGTCCCGATTTTAAGCAACAACAATTATTTTGGGATGGATCTCGTGATTTTGAGTCTTATTTAGATAACGAAGACATTTGAACTAGCCGTCTTCTTTCCGAATTTCCTCACCACTCCTTACTAACGAGAAGACATTTGGCTCCAAAGGATTTAACGTGCACCAGATCCGCTTACACAGAGGTTCTTCAGAAAAATCGAAAGTCGAACCCGGAACCTTCTCATCCTAAAGCTGAGACGCAATCACTAGATTGCAATGGTATCTGACAAAAAGAACATTTAGAAATGATCTGGCTTGAAGAAAACAGTTCTTATTTAAATTTTTACACTATGGCGATAAATGTTCCGCGCGTGCATCGATTTATTACTTACACCTGCATTGGATTATTGAATTTTTAATATTTAAATCTAAAAATAACTGAAAATATTACGTCATTTAAAATACAAAAATCATTCAACTCAAATTCAATATCTCAAATGTCCTTTATATTATTTTAGAGCTTAGAATAACAATGAATGTTTCAAATAGGATTTTTCATCTTAGAAGCTTTAAAAATTCGTGGGTGAAGAGGTTAAGTTGAATCAAGCAGGGATCTGTTCGTTTCAGAATCCCGTGCCGATCACTTTTGGAAGATTCCACTTCGCAGGGAAGTAAGTAATAGGCAGTAAGTGGTAAGAGCACTTATCTTCTTTGTCTTCTTTTCTTTTATCGGCACGTTTTTCCTTTTGCAATTCTTTTTTGATGCCGGTTTTTGCTTTGATTCGGAATTTTGCTACTTTGTTTCAATTTGACAATCAGAATTTTTTTCTGTGTATTAATCGGTAAAAACTAAATTCTTCTTCCATTTATCATGTCAACCCTATTTCGATGAAATCAAAAATAATTTATGCTTTTGCAAAATCGTGGCGGGTTTCCTTGTCTGAAAATAAGATAGTAAGAGTAAACAACGTCATATGATAATATAAGAATCGAGTGTAAAAATAGTACGTCTTTCTTTTCATGAAATGGACCTAAAATTTGTGAAAGACCTACAATTTTGATATCAAAATCGAGTAATAATTAATTTTATTTTGATTAATCCTATTTCAAGTTATCGCGATTGCATACATAGCATCAAAGACTCTAACAGTCAATTTCGATCGAAATTTAATAATAATTTACGATTTTGATAATAAATGCATATTTTACAGGAATTTGTAATAACTTTCCCGTCATGCCTATTCACGTGGTAAGAAAGAGAGATTTACAGTAAGTCTTAATAGATGTTAAGTATATGCCACCAGATTAAAGGCTTCTAATCTCAGCAACGAATTTGGCAACTTTGGTGCCAAAAATGAAGGTTAAGGGCAATAGAAGAATTTTGACTTTATCTCTATTACGTTCTTCTTTAAAATTACATGTGACACCGAACCCTATAAGTAATCTGTAAAAAATGAGGAAGAATTCTCTTTTTCCACTTTTGAAAACATTGTAAGTAAATCACACTACAGGCTCTTGCAATGGTATTAATTAGCGATTTTCTATCAACTTGGGTTGTTGATACAAGTGAAGGTCTTTGTATATAACTCGTCTGAGTTTTCGATGTCTGTACTTCATATTTTTCATCAAGTAAAGAGCTATCCAATTTGTAATATTGCATTCAATAAATCGGACCACCACATGACTTATGATTTAAGGGCCGATTTAATTGACAATCATTTCATGGTTTCCTTAAAATATACCAAATTCCTCAAATCCAGATAATTGAGATTCTAAATTAATGCGCTTCCTAGGAGTAGAATAAAACCATTGACAAATTTAATCCGCAATTTAATGCATATCAGTAAAAATTGTAGAAAAATGATATACTAAACATTTTTAGTCTGGATTTCTCCTATACAAAGTTATCAAACTAATCTAGGGACAGAATATTTTTCTTCCCGATTTTAAGAGATGTGGTCACAAACATGTTTATGTATCCGAAATTGGAAGTCTTACTTTACGCAATTTACAATGCGTACATTAAAATTGAATATAATTTTATAAAACATAATTTCAAATTTAGCGAAATATAATTTTATGTAACAGAAACGATTAAAAAATGAATGGTGGCTTTTAGATCATCCTACTAAACAAATCCTAAATAATTTTATAATGTGATTTTAAATTTTATAATTTCATAGCTTCATTCAAATGTTGTCATCAATTAAACGTTTTTGTTTTTTTAATTCGCCCTATTAGTTCACACTCTTCCTATATATTTATTTATTTTTATATCTTGCTGAAATTTTCAATCATTAATAAAATACTTTTTATTCACCCATTCAAGTTCAAATATTTTTTTAACTTGTTGTGGATGATATTTAATGTTAATACAATTTTTTTAGTATTAATTTATTAATTCAATGTGATTAATTTTTAATACTTTAAATAGAATTTTAGTAGTTTGCAATGAAAATTGAAATCAACAGGCAGTAGCTCAATCGGTAAAATGCAAGGATTTTAGTATTTTCCACGTGAAGGTGAAGAATACGAGTTAATCTTACGAAGATATTTAAAGAATGCTATTTATCTTACGAAGATATATCTAAATCTTACGAAAATATTTAGCATGATATAAATTTAGGGATAAATACCGTCAATGGTGAATCGTGTAGATCGCTGGAAAAAAAAATTGCCACTTAATATTGTGATTCTATCATATGTATATACATATTTTTGTTAATTGTAATTATTTAATAAAAAATAACTAAAATAAAAAAAATTCTTTGTTGCCCTAAGTAGAAATTGACTTCAAAAAATATTTTTTAATATTACCTGATCATAGATTGACTTATTAATAATAACAGTCACATCTTGTTAAGTATAATGTTTTTGACGTATTTCAAGAAAAAATAAGTATAAGCTTAAGAAAGAGTATTTTTGGTTATATATAAAGCAAAATATAAAGAACTTGCTTATAATGTTCGTGAGTTTCGTCTTTTGAAACGTATTTTTCTTTTCCCCCTTTGCCTATTTTCATCTTTCTTTTCTCATTTGCTGTGATTCTGCTTATAGAGATGAGGATTAATCATCGGCAATTGATGAGATCCTTCTAACCGGTAAAAGGATATCAATAATTGAGATCTTTTGTGACCAACAAATTATCTTGCTCTTACCTTAAGGTACCTTAAGCTACGAATGCCATTTCTCATAAATCAATCCGGCAGTAGATTGTAACTGTGAGTGAAAGTAACTAAATATCACTGGAAATCAATATGTTTTGCAACAGAATAAGGATTCTCCGTGTTTTTTAAAGTTATATCACAAATACGAATCAAAATTTGAATGCAGTGATGAATTATGAATTCAAAACTTTGAACTATTTTGAGTGTAAAACTTTTTTTTTCGCTTGGTTTTTACGAGTTAAATTTATTTGCTTTGATTGCTTTAACTTTACATATGTCTATTTAAAAGCTTAATTTGTTTCATTTTAATAAAGGTGAAGTTTTTGTAATGGAATTTTCATTCTCTTCTTTAACCTGTTAACTGTGTAATCAACTCATATTCAATTCGCTTTGAATTGAAATATTTTGTCATACCCTGTCTCAATAGGTTAAAAACTATAATTTTGAAAATATAGTATATTTAATGTGTTTGAAGACACAAAATATTTTTATATTTTTACATTTTAAGATTTTTATTCGAAACTTGTTATTAACTTTGAAAAAAATTCCTTTCAAAATAAAATTAATTATGAATTAAAAGCCTGTGGGTTTGGTCTCTCAAAAACTTTCTTGCATACTCCTAAATTAACTTTATATGCCATGGGTTCCTTACATGACACTAGGTTAGTTTATGTAGTTTAATGGCGTAGGAGCCATGGTTAACCATACTGCGCCAATCAAAAGGTAAATATATAAAAGACATTTTAAAAAACAAATTTGTTAAAATATAGTGCATATGTGCAGATACAGAATTGCACAAGACTTATCTAACACTGTTTTAGTATCTATTAAACTAAGACTGAGTTAAGAAAATTTGAAAAATTGTTGTCAAAAACCAAGAACAAAAATAGCAACATTTGACAAAAACGGAACAATAAAATTAAATGCACGTAAAAAAGTCAATAGATCTTAATAATTTAAAAATATTTAAGTGGTATTTTTTACTCACCAAGTCTTGTAATGTTGATAACGAGGTAAAAAAACGAACACGATAAGAATTAAAAAGAAGACATTCAATTAAAATATGATTGACAGCAAAAGGAACTTTGTAGCTGTTGCACATAGGCGCATTTTCTCCAAATATCAGATGTTTATGTGTAAAGCCTGCATACACTATACGGAGACGAGTTAACAACATCCATCTCACGTATAGAATGAACAGTCCACAAAACAATGTCCTTTTCAATAAAGTGCAATTTATTTCCGATCTGAAGATTTCATGACTTTTGCCAGTTACAAGAAATGTGATGAACAATGAACCTTTTAATATCGCAAAATTGAAGTCCGATGCTCAAAAAAGACGATGCAGATTTTGCTACCAAATCTGCCCTCTCATTCCCAAAGATACCGACATGACTCGGAACCCAACAGAAAATTATTTGAAACCCTCCATTCTGCAGTAGTCATAAAGTAAACAAAATTTTAATAGCAATAGGATGTGTCCGATTATGGTAATGCGAGAGTGTCTAAAGAGTACTCATGCTATCGGTGTAGATGAAAAATTTACGATGAGTGGAGAGTGAAATTTTGTGAAGAGCACAGAAAATTGCCACCAGCTCAGCCGTAAAAACAGAGCAACAATTGTGAAGACGGTAACTCAGTGTATCAGATGGAAATATTAAGCCAGAGCCGACATGACCATCCGATTTCGAGCCATCCGTGAAAATTGGATCAAATGAAGAATACTGATAGCGATGGTAAAAAAAATATCTTTTGGAAAACCACAGGTGCAGTTGGGGATTTATCGAATGCAATGAAAGGATTCAAGTAAGAAAACTGTGGGGTAACCAAGGGTGGGATACTAAAGGGGTCAGCAGCTTTAACACACCCTGTTAAAATCCAAGTCATGCAGTAGCAATTTGGCTCTCTCACAAAATGGAAGGTTGTGAAAGGGGCGGACGTTATAAAGCCGACGGAGACTTATTGACGGTGACATTTGGCTTAATGGATATTTCGGAACAGATTTCGTGCGAAAATAAAATAAAGTAGACAGTTTCTGTCCTCTTACAGAAAAGGGTAGTTGGTGACATGTAACGTAGAAGCTTTCAACTGGAGACGGACGAAATACACCAGAACTAATGCGCAAAGCAGAATGATGAACAGCATCTAATGGCAGCAAAACAGATGTGCGTGCGGAACCATACGCCATACATCCATAATCTATCCGGGAGAGAATTACTGCCTGATATATACGGAGAAGGGAGATTCGATCAGCCTCCCAAGATATTTTTCAGAGATCTGCTACTAGAGTCCAATAGTTACCAAATATTAATGTTTGGTATGACTTTAGCTTTTTTACTGAATTTGTCATGTAATCCAAGGTCAGTGTTTTTGTCGATTAATTCCTGGCCTGCGGTAACAGTATCCAAAAATTGAATTTTTGTTTTACACATTTTTCTCAATCGAATGGATCAAAAATTTGACGTCAAACTGCACTTGTAAACACAAAATCGCCATACACATTCCCATATATTAAAGTCACTGAATTTTTGAATTGTCAGTTCTATTTGTTTCTGAATATACTAACAAATGTACAGTCAAAATATAGAGGATTTTTGCTCAAACTTTGAAAGGAGATTCTGACACTATAGATATTTTTACAGAACTTCAACTCCACTAAATCTGTAAAGTCACCGGGTTCGCTTGTAGTGGGTGCATAGTGTAAAAACTTTCAACAGACATCAATAACGAACGACG
The DNA here is from genome assembly GCA_026543055.1 of Argiope trifasciata. Classification (NCBI taxonomy): domain Eukaryota; kingdom Metazoa; phylum Arthropoda; class Arachnida; order Araneae; family Araneidae; genus Argiope; species Argiope trifasciata. The sequence continues at coordinate 51,044 of JAPMOQ010000260.1, read as the reverse complement.
TAATTTATTAAACATGAAGGACAAGTGTATACAGCCAGCAAATAAATAGCTGAGACGAACACTAGAAACACACAGCAGAACATTAAAGTAAATAGTAGCCCACAAATAGCAATCGATAACAATAGCAATCACAGCACACAAAGTGACCAGACACTCAGCAGCAGAGGAAATCTTCGTAGCTTCCCTTTTTGGTCCTCCAAAAGGCCGCAATTCTCCAGTGTCTCCTCGGTTTACCTTCATCCAACTGCGGACTCTTTTTTTAAATACTCCTCACTGGATTCGATATTGCTTACATAATAAATACCTGAACTCGCCACACAGCTCAGTTTATCACTCTCTTGAGCTTCATACAACGTTGATTTGTTACTTTCTAGACGACTCGATACTTGTCTAGAATTTACTGACTGCAGCTTGAGATTGCTAGCCTTTTATAGCTCCCGAGAGATGAGCCAAAAGGTTCTGAACCAATCAAGCGTATCTCGATTATTATTGGCTGAGTTGCTAAAATTCTCGAAGTTTCTGGTAATATCTATTTTGTCGTCAATGTCCTTGATTCTACACCCGAGAAGCATCCAATAAAGCTGGCTATAAAACGCTTTTCCAATGATCGAACTAACTGTGCTGGAAAGCAACATTTCAGATTTGTGGCAATATGAAATGTGTGTGCCGAATCTTATCTATCTAACTCTCTTCGTTTTATAATTTCTGTATTAATTTATATTCAAACATCTAGACAAATGAACTAGTTCTAAATATATTTCATTACAAATGTAACAGAAATATGCAACTTTGGCGTGAAGATCATATACCAAATTTCAAGCATCTAGCTCAAAACTATTTCTAGTTATCTTCCTCACTAACAGACAAAAAGGTGGACATTTCTCAACAATGTGTTTTGTTCACTGACAAAGGACTAAACCATGGAGGTTATGAAAAATCTCGAATTCAAATGTTTCGACGATTACTAAAATTTCTCCAACTACATATACAAAAAAAAAAATAATACCCATAAAAAAACTTGAGGGACAAAAATTGGATTTACTTTGTACTAATAAACGTGGATTGGGAGTGATTTTTCAAATTTATTTTCATATAAAAATTTCAAAAAGAAAAAGAAAATACATCTTTATATACAAGTTTAGATCTTGAATTTTAATAATAAATATTTTTGAAAAATATTACCTTATAAGCATAATAGAAAGTTTTTTTTCCAGAAAAAGTGTAATAACACTATGTTCTATGTCAGAGAATTTCCAAGATTACAAGCTGCAGCTCCTAGATTAAAACCACCATAAAAACAATAAAATCTCCAAGTTTAATTTTCATGTTAAATATTTACACAGTACTTGGCATTTCCTGTAATCATCTTTGAGTTTTCCTTTAATTTTCTTCTCGAAAATGAAAGTCCACCATTTCGACATAAAATGGAAATAATTTTTCAGTTATATGAAATAGATATTGCTGATAACTATCAAAAGGAATCGCTAAAACATTTAAATTTTTAAGTAGTCTTAGAAATAAATTAATTTTTAGTTGATGTGCCATTTCAGGAAAATTCCTATTGACTCAAATATAATGCTAAAAACCGAAACAAGTATACACAGGATGCCCACGTTCATCGCAACGTAGAGCCTTATTTCTAAATTAGTAAAGATAGACATACATTTCTAATACATTTACTGCTTGAAACAAAGTATCAATTTTATTGTTTTAATTAATAAATGAACTATTTAAAAATTATACTGTCTACATTTTGTATGCAAGGTCTTTCCTATTTGTGATATTCAGTAAAATATTCTTGAAGCTCTAGTATTTTAGATAAAAACTTCCGCTTATAAAAAAATCTGAAGGAATTATGAAGTTTCAAATACACCCATTTAAGACGTTTGTATATCATTTCATTTGTCGCCCCAAGAGAGATCTGCTAATAAACATACGCACATACTCGAAGAAGCTGTTTATTGATTTAAAACAAAATTCAGAGCCAGCATCAATTTATGCGACAGAGGAGCAGATTTTTTTTTTGTTGTTGTTTAAAGTAAATTAGTATGTTAAGAATTATGTATGAAATATTCCTAATAAGACTTAAGCACTATATAAAAAAATGCCTTAGTTCCTTAGATGTATGTTTATTCGGTAAATCTTGATTTCCCGCGCGATCACCATAAATCGCTTAATCTTGTTAAAAATAGACTGAAGTAACCAAACTACGTCTTGGAAGTCAAGATGTACCATTTATTAATGCATCTTTTAAAGCATCTTCCAATTCAGTTTAAATTGTTTATGGTTCGAAAAACCCAAAATGATTTAGAACAAGAGTCGCTAAGTTGTTCACCATAAGCTAAGAGGTGAATCGCAACAAAATCTTGGATATACCTTTCAATGATTTTCAAAATTTTTATGTGAACTTTAAACCTCCATCACGCTATGTATTTGGAAGAATATTTGTAGATTTACATTTGATAATAAGTTGTTTTTTTTCTGTTCAAAATTTTCTTCTTAAAGTTTTTTCTTGTTGAGAAAGAAATGTGTCTACACATATTCGGTTTCCGAAAAGTGGAGCATAATGTTAAAAAATTTGGAAATTTTTTTATGTAGAAATCAAGTATTGAATCACAATTAGAATGGATGCCATGCATGATCGTCCAAAGAAAATATTTAAAAAAATATATATCATCAGAAATTTTAACAATTTTGAAAATGTAATAAAATGTATCGAAATCTAATGTAATAAAATGTATCTTATAAAAAATCTATTTTAAGCTTTTAATTTTCTACAGCTATTCTTTTCACTTTGATTAAGATTGCATCATTTATTTCATAATTTAAAAATCATTCAAATTGAACTTGCATGTAGTCATCTCACCATTTCTGTGTGACTTTGTCCCGTCTCTAGTCTCCGTAGCTGTTGTTAGGACAAATGAAGACTTGATATCCTTATTACAAATTGGATGCATAAGATTACTTTTTTCTGTAGCACAGCGAAATCAGACGCTTTCAATTTTATACTCCTTTTGACTTACTTTTAATTACAGATCTAATAACTTGCCTATTACAGTTTTACTAAACTCATTTTTGGTAACATATTCGAATTTTATACGGATTAATTTACTTTTCAGTTTATTTTTGTTATTTTATCTTTCAATTTCGGAAACTAGTATATTAAGTAAATTCTAAAATGATTTTATCCAAACTTCTTTTTGTTGTATGTGTATTGATTTGGATTATAAATTTGAAAATCACTGCATCACAACAGACATTCAATTTTTAATAAAATAATACTTCAAAAAAATTATATTGAAAAAATCTCATATTTTTATGACGAAAAAGCTCATTTTTTAATTCAAATAATAAATTTTATATCACAAATAAAATTTGAAAAAGAAATTACCTTTACTTACAATTTAAATTTCGACCATTTTCCTTTACAAGAATATAAAAAAATGACTTATATTACTGCAATTAAATGTAAATAAAAGTATTTACTCATTTTTAAAATGTCTTGAATATAAAATATTTTTTTTTGAATAAATCTTGAATAAAATTAAAGTAAATAAAAGTATGTAAGCATTTACTTCTGTTTAAAATTTGTCATTTACTCATTTTTAAAATGCTTTGAAGTTCTCTTTTGGAAGAAGCAAAACAGTTTTCCACTTTTCTCATTTCAGCAATCGAAATCTATTTGCAAGATAAAATGCTAAAAGACACTTTATATTGAAGAAAACGCATCTTTTTATGCTCTGTACTCGAAATGTTGTTTATTTTACACCCACGCACTAGTCTCTCATTTCATTCCGGGAAAAAAAAGAAACAAACAAAATAGAGTAACATTCGTTTTATTTTTTCGCTATCTTGAAACAAAAAAATTCTTTCGAAATAATGAAAAAAAGATTTATGTAAAACAATTTTGAGATAAAGGAAACGCCTTTGAGCTGAAACACTCAAGAAGAAAAGAAAAATGAAAAAATTTTCCTCGTAAATTTTTTTGTGATTAATATTTTGTAGGTGTAAAAAAAAAACGTAATGGAAATGTAAAATAGTGGCATTGTGAAATTCGACTTTCCTTTAAGGAGCGCGTGGATCGCATTAGATACATTTTGAAAATGCTTCGTAATCATATTGTTAATCAGTTATTGTGGCGGCGTCCTGGCACAGGGGTAGCGTGCCTTTCCCGTGTTCTGGGCGTCCCGGGTTCGAGTCCCGGTTCGGGCATGGTTGTTACTCTGTGTTCTGTCTGTGAGGCGTATGAATGGGCACCCCTGTAAAAAGGGGTTGTGCAAGCGAATGTGTGTGCCATCCTCATCTGAGCTACAAGTCAGACTTCTGCCCTCTGGGTGCTCAGGGGTCTTTGCCCTCAGAAGCTACTGCACCCCCTTTCCGTGGAAACAAGGACACGACATCATCATCAGTTATTGTGTTAAATTATATTCCAACAGCCTGACAGATAGACTTCCTCTGAGCGGATTTTTCTCAAAATTTGATAGAAATTTACAAATTTGGTATAAAGTCCAAATACTAAATTTGATTCGTCTAGATCAAGGCGGTTTTGAGTTATAATTGTCACAGACTGACGGATTTTCCAAAAGTGTGCTTTTCGAACTCAGGGAGGAGATTCGTCAAAAACTAGAGGTCGAACTTTTTGACAGTTCCTATCTTTTCTCTAGAAAGTAAAATAGCATATTTTATGTCATTAGTGCTGATTAGAATGATTGACTATTATTTATTGGAAATTTTAATACAAAAATATTTTCCTTCACGTTTGAAGCAAAAGCTCAGTGAAACTCAGAATTAATTGGAGTATTATAAATTTTCAGTTTACATGTATTAAATCAATCAAGATTATTTTGATAGGAGTGATTAATTTGTATAGAAGATTTCTGACAGAATTTCTTTTATAAGAATGATTAGTTTGCATATAATATTTGTATCAAAATTATTCTGATAGGATTTTCAATTTATAAAAGATACTTAAGTCTGAATTTAATAGCTTCCTTCAAGCTCTTTTATTGATAGTGAATTAATTAGTATAATAATATTAAAAATATAAGGAAAAACGGCTATTAAAATATTTATTTTCATAAATAAAAAGTTACATTAGAAAATATTCTTCAAGTCTCATTTTTTTCTAGTTGTTTGTAATAAGAAGCCAATCTCCAAAAAAGATTGAAAGATTCGAGAAAGTGGTTTGTGCACGACGTTGCTATGCTATGCTGTGGCTGGTTGAGGCGAAAATTTTGACTTTTACTGCCAGACAGACATTGGTGGTTATTATTACAAATATTAATCACCAATGCCTTTGTGATAATAATCACCAGACAGATATTGGTGATTATTATATTAAATACTAGCTGCTCCGACAGATCTCGTTCTGTCGAAAGTTATTGGTCATGTGCAGTCAGCCCATTAGAAAAAATAAATAAATAAAAGGAATTTCATAGTGATCATTTTAATTTATTAATTTAATGTCTCAATTGCAAACAACGGTTACTTACAAAAATAAATTTCCACTTTCGTACATTCTAGTAACAATTTGATGCTATTTTGATTGAAAGAGTAATGATATTTTTTGTTTGATTACCTGGCTCGTAAACAAATAAAGTTTACGGATTTCCAACACGGAAAAAGGCAGCATACAACTGCGCATGAGAGAAACATGGGGTTTCGCGATTGATGCCTCAAACACTCTCTGACTGACTGACACTGGGATTTATTTATGATCATAGCGACAGCAAGCCGCACTGGAAATTACAGTCGCTTAAATTCAAATGGTACGTCAGTTGATAAAAAAAAAAAACAGAAACCATTGGCATGCGAGGTATCAAAATATTTTCTCCCTTATATTTTCTTCTAAAAATGGTTGCTTCGATCGCATTGTTCAGTAATTATTTTTACTCCTGGCCGTGTCCTGTTATATAGACGCGGTTGATTGATATTTCGCAGCATTATGATCACCGATCCTATTTTTAATTGAAGATTATGAGGCGGCAATCCTGGCAAATCCAGAGAGTTCAATAATTCTGGTGGATAGTTAATGACATTATCTTGATTAGTTGCTCATTCAACTGATTTGTATCCTTGGCATAAAAGTTGGCAAGAAATTGTCCTTTGTAATATTTGTTGCCGAAAAGGAAGTCACTTGGAAGTAGTTGTTATATTTTTGTATATTTATAAGGAAATCTATGGAATCCGTTCCGATTCCTGAAGCCAATAAGTAGAATAGTCTTGGTGGTGGAACCAATGGCTTTAATTTAACTTTGCCATTTGCGCAACACAATCCATTTGTTTCATTTTTGTATTTCAATCCCCTTACAATGAGGACAAACTAAGTTTATAGGTCCTTTAACAATGCATTGGATGGAACTGTAGTCAATTGAAACATAGCATCTGAAAGCCACTCGTGAAATACTGCAAGCATCTTGAAAGCGACGCGTTGTATGTGATTGTAATATTTTAATACTTTCAATTTCATTTCACTCTTCACGTTGCTGTGCAGAATGATTAGAGTGAAAAGTAACTTGGTTTGTAGTTTTTCGAGTTCTTTGACCCAAATTGCTGCTCCTGCGTCTTATAGGCGTCCTAGTTCTAAACGTAAACACACGATCAATTTCTTAAGGGAAAAAAATAAAAACAACCAAGAAGAGGCTACACACAGGAAATAATTTAATGATCCCTGTAATTCTGATGACACGTACGTAGATCAGTAATATTATTTTATTAGATGACACGCTACTCCCTCCCCATATTTTTTCTAACTTTATTTTCGACAGGCATAGATTAACACCTATACAGCCTAATCAACTTGAACTAAGTGCAAAGACAATCCTAACGTGCAGCGACTGTTTTGTTTTTACTGGTGTCAAATGTCTGGCAGCTGGGTACAGATGTTTTAATTTATTCTGTTGTTTCTATGGGAAAAGAAAAGGTGGTGTATTTACTATTTTTCTTGCAATTTTTACATTTTTTTTTCTTTCCATGAGAACCTTTCTTATGCCTTAACGAAAATATGAAAATAAAAATTAGCCGAATTTTTCGAGCCGTTCTCGAGTTTTACGCTAGTAACACATTTGACCATTCATTTTTATTTATATAGATAAAGTACTTGAATATAATATCAACATAAAAAAATTTAAAATGTTAACCCTTTTACTACTGACCCAGCCCAGCTGTGCAAATTCTATATTGGCAAGTTAGTTTTTATTTTAAACGGTGTGTGGAGCAGTTAAAATGAATTATCAATTATGTCCCCGCTTTACATTGTGAACTTCGTTTGAAACAGAAATCAGCTCACCAGGATTGAACTTTTACTAGGGTCGGATCAGTAGGGAAAGGGTCAAAAGGAAAAAACTCACAACAATGTATTAAAAAGAAATAATAATTACTCTCCAGATATATAGAGATAAAAATCAAATTCACAATAGCCCGAAGCATAGATAGAAATTAAACCTTAAATTCATATTTTTGTCAATTGTCTACAAGCAGTTTCACTTAATTATATTCAAGAAAACGTTGATAACAATAGACAATAAATCATGTATGATAGAAAACAATTTAGCATTACTTTTGGCGGGTAATTTATAAAGATTATTTACATTTGTATGTGGCGAGTGATGAAGCTTAGTGTATACCTGAAGACATAGATTCAGTTGTTGAATTCTCTATAAAAGAGTGATTTATCTAATCTAGTTGTTAAAAAATTACTTCTCATCTGTTGTCAGGTAAACTATCAATGTTTTATATCGTATTTCAAATTATATTAGATACAAGCTTGATTTTGGGGAAATACTACATGTTGCCAAAAGTATACATACAACTTTTTAAAAAATAAATGCACCATATTATTAACCAGTGTTTTTCTTTATTTTTTAAGTGTCTATTTATTGTAATGTCTATTTTTCTATGATAAAAGAGGTTTTTAAAAAATTGCTATGCGTTTAAGAATTAAATTGGAATTTTAATCATATTCCTAATATAATTTATTTTTATATGATAAAAAATTGGAAAGCGTTCTTATAGAGCAGGCATGCTAAATTTCCTCAAGATTGAGAAATACCTCTCATTTTGTATTAGACATAAAGAAATATTAATCTTCACGTATAAATAAATAAAGTCAGCAAGTTTTTCTACCTTTACTTAAGAGTCAATATGCTAACCACAATACTAAAGATCATGTTAAAGTTTACTAAAAGGCACTATTGCGAGGTAATATGTTTAATCCCCGAAATTATTTAGGAGTAAATAAAAACACTGTCGATACTGCTACGTTGAGTGGTGGTGGGGTGGTCGGCTGTACGCAAGGAGTAAATAAAAGCAGAACTCTAATCTTAAGTACTTTCAATAATGATGTGAACCAATTCTATGCATTTTTATGGGGGGAAAGGCACTATAATTGTGCCAGAAAGTTTCACAATGTTAAGTGGAGGGGTAGGAATTCTTTTGTGAAACATCGTGCGTGGACTCTTTAACACGCTAAACTGTGATTCCCAACTACATTCTAATTAGATGGCCCCTTCTCTAATATATCTAAGAGATAACGAAGAGAGAGTCAACCAATTAGATAGATCCTTCGAATCATTAAGTTGAGTCAAGACAGCTAACGTGTTATCATCGGGAAAATTCAAAGGGGAAAAATAAAAATCAGTTGTAATCTTTTATTTTTATGAGAATTTCGATAGCTAAAAGAATTTATTAAAATATTATTACATGATAGTAATTGCTTCTTTCTTTTTATTATTTCAAATAATCACTTTTAGAAAACTGTACCAAAAGATAAGAAATCGTGATTTGAAATATAACTTTATTAATCGAGTTCTAATTTCTAATTTTCTTTTCAAGTTTGTTAATAGAGGAGATTGTAGTCTCAAAAAGCTTGCATAATCGAGGTTCTTCTGTCGTTAATGCATAATTCTTATTTTAATACGATTTGCTGCAGTCTAGTGGTAGAATTTTGGCTTCCTGATCAGAGGGCTTTGAACAGGATTCCACTAAACATTCTAAAGGTGCTTATTAAATACGGCTCGAGAACTGAACGTCCTCTTATCACCAATGGGCAGAGTAATGGAGAGGTAGGTGCTTGCTCGTGTGGCATTCTCGTCATCTTATCCGAGTTCAAAATACTAGGTCCATTCCAAAATAATCTGGAGTTACTTCGTAACTGATATTAATATGGCTAAAACTATTCTTAGTAGCCGCAGATATAGTATATGTATAAAAACAGAAAGAAAAGATTTGTTGTGTTAATATAAACAGAAAATATACCTTATGTTTTATTGTAGGTTGCTGAATGTAAATAATTATATAAAAATTAGTTTAGTTTAATTATTTAAACGTCCAGTTGTAAAGCAATACTTGGGCTATTTTGCTACGGACCTCGTAATTTTGAACCACAGTCAGATGACAAGGGCGACACCTGAGCTGACACACACCCCCCTCCACACCACACCAGCGGGAGGACGTTTGGATTGGTAGGTTTAGCATGCCAGAGATCTCCTTACACGACGGTTGGTGGAATCAAATCTCGAACCTGAAACTTTCTGGTTCCGAAGCCGACACCTTACCACCAGGCCACAGCGGCCCTATCTAAAAATTGGATTCGACAGAAAAGATATTTTATACTTTTATTGAAAATGACATTTTAAAACGGTCTATTTTTAAAAATATGCATAAATTTATTTTACTATTCTACTATTTTTTCATGGCAGACTATTATAATTGATAACTTACATTCCGTCTTTGTACTGATCTGCTTAATGACATAGTTACCTCCATCCCTTTAGCTCTTTTCTGATCTGAAAAACTTCTAGTTTTAATTAAGAGCCTGTGACTTAAACCAGCGTTGCTCAAAATATTGAATCTTGACTCAATAGTTTGATCTAACTTTTTTAATCAAAAGCATCTTCAGTTGCAGAGACAAGTGTTTTTGTTATACAGTGTATTAAATTTTTAATCCAATTAAACTTGAGCAAACATTTGATAGTTTAAATGAACTTTTTGATTGTGGCAGAAGTTGCAGTAGCCACTGGCCCAGTTGTGTTATTGTCTTGTTCGAATTTGTTAATTCTAAAATTGAGACGAAAAATTACTTACCTGATTAACGGCGGAAAAATGACTTGATTCATCTGAAAGTATCACCATACATGTAAATGACTTGATATGAATGTGTGAGACTCCCATTGATTCAGAAGTTAAGGCAATCACCAGAACCATCAAGAATGCTTGAAGATTGAGATGGGAACCTAGTAGAGCGAAATCCTACTATAGGATGCTACAAACTGTTAAACAACCTATATTGGAAAGTAGTCACATTGCCTTTTAGAGTTGACTGTAGTTTGAGGAATAATTATCTAGGGTTGGACAAAATCAAACACGATTCCTTTTTAGTCTGGTTTGGTTTAGTTATGTTAACGTCCTGTTTTAAAGCGATACTAGTGCTATTTGGGGACGGATCTCATAATTTTGAACCTGAACTAACACGATTCAGTATTAACAATTGTGTATTTAGATGTCAAGTGAAGTGATTAGTTTAAAGTAATGTGGTCGATCTTATTTTAGCCCACCATTGGCGATTTTTTCAAAATCTTGCCAAATAACCAGCGATAATGATTCCAAAATGGCAACCCTGACAACATCTGAAGAGAATACTTCAAATACTTTCAATTTGGCGAGATTTTGAAAAAGTCGCCAGAGGTGGACTAAAATAGGATTTTACCAAAGTAATGACGCAATACAAAAGTGAGAAGGTTACACTTCCATACCTAGGAACTGAATGCTTAGCTTAGATAGTAAAATACGAAAGACGATATAAATTTGGAAACGAAAGTAAGTTATTTTAAAATTTAAAATGTCTGCTCATGTTCGGAACGAAAGTTTTTGAAAACTATAGTGAAATATTTATACATTTAAACTCTGCATGGAATAGATCTAAAAACTAACTATATACTATTAAAAAAAAACAAATTAAAGTCAGAAGTTTTTTGAAGATTCAAAAATATAAAGTTTTGGCTATAAGAGGTATGAAACAAAATTTCATAAGTTGATCGGCTTAGAATTTTGTTGGCAATCTATTAACTGAATTACTAATTTAATCTATTAACTGAACTGTAGAATCTATTGAGAAATCATTGCATAAAACCTAAACAAAATATATGAATTAGATTTTAATGCATGAGATTTTTTTTGTAAAAGAGATTTTACCAGAATTTATTTCAGAAAATAGTATTTAAAATTTTAAAATAGCATTAGAACTTTAATTATGCAACTATAAAAATTAATATAAAATTCCAGCGAATGAATATAAAAATAAAATAAAAACGGCTTTATAAAAAGAATATAAAGAATTCGTTTTTTTTTTTAAATCGATAATTTCGCCGAAGATTGATTTTTCAAAGTCAAAATATTAATAACAAAAATGTTATTGTAATATGTTGATATTATTATTATAAAAAAGTAATAGTATATAGTTATTTTAATTATTGAATTTAATGTATGCAAACGATTTAAAAACATTAACGAAATTGCATGATTGTGTATTGTATAAGATAAATTTTCTATATTTTCTTCAAAGATTAACTTTTCAAAACTCAAAAATACTAACAACAAAAGTGATATTATTGTAATATACTAATGATATTATTATAAAAAAGTAATTTAATAGGATACATGGTTTTAAATATTTGTGCGTATATATTAAATGCAGATATTTACCGAAATTTTAGTTTCTTTATTTCCTTAAAGTAAGTAACGCAAACAATGGATTAAAATGACATGACAATTCGATAGACAACGATACATTTTTTTTCTAATGAATAATCAACTTAATTAAAATAGTAATAAAAATTAAGCTACACTTTAATTTTCGAATTTAATCCACTTCCCTATGCATAACATTCCGTTCTCGAATGAAACGCACTGTTACGTTTTCGAGTATTCTAGCAAGAGATCAATTCTGATTGGAGCGAAATGTTAATAAGCCGAGTTATTTAGTCGGAAATTGTTACTTCTAGTCTGACATTTAACACTTTGAAACGATCCTTTAAATAAACACAGGTGCCAGTTAGGTTAATTAGAGCTGAACTCCTGAATGACTGAAATACAGATTTCCTCGTTTCTGTACTAGCAGCGATCAATTACGAGACGCTTAAAAGCGGAGATACAGACATTGAACTTTATTTTTGCATGCATAATTTCATGGAGCACGAAGCTTTCGTCATTGAAAGAGTTTTAAAATGTTTTGCTGTAAAGGATCTAACTTGCTCACGAGTTTTAACTTTAATATTTATGTACTGTAAATGTCTGAACAGTTAAATACTGAAAATTAAGACCTAGATTTTATAAATGAATCCGATTACAAAACTGAGAACTTTTATTGACTACCTTTTATTCTAGGTAATTTTGTGATAAGCGATATAAGGATGTATGGCTACAAACATTCATCTGGGGAATTATCTTAGGTCGTTGGGTTGTAGAGGCTCCAAGCAGCTGGATTTTTAAGAAATTCAGCCTATTTATTGTTTGCCAATGAATTCTAAAATCCTCCGCGCTTTTGCACATTCGTTAGGATGGGTTTAATTCACCAAAATAGGAGTAAGAGGAAAGATGATAGAAGGGGGTGTTTACATTTAACAGTAAACTTGAATTGAATGGCATGTATTAAATGAAATATTAAATGGAAATGAATTAAAATTAAATAACACGATCAGAAACGAAAAGATGCTCACATATAAGTGAAAAAATTAACCTAAAAAGTATTTAATAAAACGGAAATTAAGGTAAAAGAAATCCTCTCAATTCTGGACATCCGCTCATCCTTCCAAGTCTCACCCCTTTGTGAGATAGAATCATCGAAAAATGGTCGTCTCAGGTACTGAAACAAACTGTATCATATACCATATATCTTCTCTGCAAAATTCATCACTACGCCAATGACAAAACGTTTGTCCACGTCGGATTTAACATTCACCAGACCCAATTACAGAGCTTTTCTGAGATAACATCTGGTCTCGAGCCTAAAACCTTCTGGTCCTGAATCTGAAACCTTTGTTTGCCCTGAATAAAACAATAACTGATAAATATAACGACTTTTATCAATGAAATTTTTTTTGATATAGTTACTATTAATCAATTTTGGCTATGGTCTGTTTTTTTTAAAAAAAGAAAAAGATCCAAAACTGCATTTTCAGCTTCCTTTAACATACTATGAAGCAGAAAACGCATTTATTGCATGCAACACCTTGCTTAGCGTTCAAAACTTTTATACAATAAGAGTTTTTATTTATAATTTAGAGGAATTTTAATTCTGATGAATTCACTCTCGGTGCTTCTCTATAGTGCATTATATTTGTATGCTTCTCAGTGACGCTAAAACTTTCAACAATTTCGAATCTAAACTTAGCTCTGTTACTTAGATTGTTGAAATAGCGGTCCCTTCTTTGAATTCCTATTTAACAATCCCAAATGGACTTCTACAAAACAAGTGGATGGTACAAAAACTATTTTTTGCATCGTAAAAATAAGCATCAGATTATCTTTTTACTAAGTTTTAAAAAAAGTTGTGGAAACATTAGTTTTATTCGCTCTGTAGATGGCTAGTCATATGAATCACGACGTTTTGCAGTATTGTTTAAAAGATTAAATGAAAATTTTTTTGATGTCATAGTAAGTTTTTATATTGCACCTGATTGTGAAAGAAAAGAAAAAGTGAAATACTTAAAATAAAAGTGTAATTATTAAACTGACAACAAATTAGTTTAAAATAATGCTATTCATTATTTCTACTTTTAGAACGACCGTTTTGGACAACATTAACCCCTTAGCGCTCCAAAAAGTATATTCCACACTTAAATATTTGGCGTGTTTATTACTCCTAAAAGTAATAAACACGCCGAGTGCAAAGGGTTCATAAATAGCTTTATAGTTTACTTTTTTCAAGCTGCGGATATTTTTCATTTCTCGACTAAAATTCTTGTACATCTAAGTAATATTGATAATGTTCTGATAATACTCGATACTCAGAACACCTAAGTAATACACATGTTACCCCAACATTGTTTCTTTTACTTAATGATGGGATGTCCAGCAGTGGTTCACGATTTATGGTCAGGAAATTTAAATGCAACTTTTTGCATGCTGAGATGCTGACGGGCTACATAAAGGCAAAATTATTCATATTTCTACTGATTCAAAAAATTGAAATTTGAAAAGGATAAGGTTATATTGAAAAGGATATATTGAAAAGGATACAATTTCCAGTCAGACTAGTTTTCGCTATAACCATCAAAAAGTCACCAAGTCAGAGTTTTGACAAAATTGATCTGAATGTCAATGATCCACGTGCAATATTTTCACATCATCAGTTGTTTGTAGCATTCTCCAGAGCGATATCTAGAGCTGGAATTAGAATGAAAGCTAAAGTAGGCGGCATTAAAAATATTGTTTAGGAAGGTGTTCTTAGTAAAAATTAAGCAACATGAAATATTATATTAGTAAATGTCTTTTAACCCTTTGCACTCGAAGTTTTTTTTTCATTCGTATTACCAGCAACTCGAAGCAATTTTAGTGAAAAGATCATATTCACATGTAAGTTTGCTATACGCATTAAAAGAAAAGTCATCGTTGTATGTTATTTTTTTTTTATTCTTTATGAATACAAATGTTATGATATATAAAAAAAAATACAAAATTGTTACATTTTGTAATCCTTCAAAGTGTGATGCGAAACATCCTATAACTAGTTTTTACAATTTGTTTTTGTTCTTATGTTAAAAACTGAAAATTATTTGCATTGTCTCCGTAGTGCAAAGGGTTAATGGATATAGAGAAAGTTTTATTAAATATGCTTAAAATATTTTAATTCTTCATTCCTGTCAAAGAAATTAAGGTCGCTATAAAATTTCTTCTTAATTTTAACTGATGCTAAAATATTAATTGAATCATTTATTTTTTCAATTCCTGCTATCAGTTCACATTCTTCTGATATATAACCATTTAATACCACGTCACAATTCCATTTCTAGAGCTCATGTGGTCCCTTTCCGGTTTGGTATAGATGTAGATGGACTTTATTAAAAAGAATAACTTGTTCAAATTTTCAATCGGTAATAAAATACTTTTTATTCAGTTAATCAAGTTCAAATACACTGTTTTAAACTTGTAGTGGAATACGGTGCTAATACAGCTTTTTTTTAAATATTACTTCAATAATTAAATTAAATTTAGTTTTGATACTTTAAATAGAGTTTTAGCCGTCTGTAATGAAAACTGAAATCAACGGGCATTAGCTCAGTCGTAAAATGCAAGGATTTCAGCATTTTTCTCGTGAAGGTGGAGAATGCGAGTTCAGTTCTTGCGAAAAATCAATAATTTTTGATACTTATTTTGATAATCACTTTTTTGATAATTATTTAATAAAAATAACTGAAAAATTGCTGAAGGAAATAGGAATATAATTAAGATTTTTTTTACATTACTTATTTTTATTTGGAATTGAAGGATGTTTTTTGCTTATGATGTATTTATGACGATTTTTTTGCATCTATTTTCGTCACTTGGAGGGAGGGAATCAATCATTCGCTCTGGAAACCTCAAATCTGAGGACATCCATAATTCTAGGACAACATTGGGATTGACGAATGAAGCCCCCTACCTTTACTTAATAATGTAGGGGGCTTCATACTTATATTTCATATTCATTTTGTTATTAAATTATATATTGGTATTTTTCATAGATAGTTGAAGAAAATAACTAAGCAATTTTTTTAATATTTATTTCAGCATTACATGCCCAACTTTTAATCCGTAACTGAATTAATCGGGGCTAAATTTGAACAATAAATGATAAAAAGTTGTTCTTTTGAAGATAAAAATAATTCTTATTTGATCTCATGACATATTCTTTAAATAATTAATATGTCATCTTTTATTAATGAAATAATGTATTAACTTTATGATTACAATAAAGGACAATAATATTGCAAAAAGTCTTCCCTTACCATCTAATAAAGATGTTTGCCTTTCTGAATAAAGTTATCACTTATATTTTTATTTTAGTTTACAAATGAGAATTTTGTGCTTTGTAGAAAACTGAAAATGCGTTTTAAATATCTTTTAGTTTTAATTCGCTTGGAAGCAAAATTACCTTACAATGATATTAAACAAAATTTTAGTCACAAACTATTTTTTCTTATTTAAATCATTCGGATTTTGCGTATAAACCGACAGAAGGTAAATCTTTTGCTAGATTTGATTTAAAATTTCATAGAAATTCTATTCTCAAAATGTTAATTAAGTTTCGCGAATGCTATCCATCTAAGTTTATATATTTTAAAGTTACAATCTTCACTGATATTTTCATAGCCTGCCAGGAGATATGCTTAGGAAATACTTTCAAAATCTGAATGATATGCCAAATTCACTATAAATATCCCACGCCAAAATTCACCATCTAGTTCAAAATGTGTTGAATTGTCAGTTAACATACACACTTTATTCTGTTAAATCTTTGTTTTAATCGATTGAGAAAAACATGTCAAAAAATAAATTCGATTTTGGATAAAGGCTGCTGATTGATCGTGAAATAAGTCACAAAGGATGACAAGATTCAGTAAAAATACTAAAATCAAACCAAAATTTATTATTTCTAAGCTATTGTTCATCAATGCCATGTAAGACGATCTCTAGCGTGGCATGTTTGTTAGAGAGTATGCGAGAAAGTTTGGGGGAAACCACTCCCACTATTTTACTAAGAAAATTCCACCCATGTCCAACTTCAACCACAGAATAATCCACTAATTAATGAAACTTTGTAATTGCATTAAAGCGATGAAATCAATAAATATGACAATTGAGTGCTATTCGTGGATGTACCGCACTGCCATCTATGGATGAGAACAGTAACTATCTTTATCATCTCCAATTTTATGATGTAATTAAGTTACAACATTCTAAGAGCCTATAAAACTGAGATAAAGTTAAATAACATATAGTATTCATATTCTGTTATAATATACATATTTATAGAATGTCTTAGGTTTCAGATTTCATCAATCTCACTGTGATGCGTTTCATAAAATCATTAAGCCTTAATTTTTATAGAAAGCAAATTAGTTGTTGAATTCAATAAATGAAAGTAAACTTCAAAAAGACTATATGATAGTACGCGTTTGAAGTGTCGGCGTATATAAAAATAGATCATCCAAATTTATGCATGGATTTTTTTTCAAGTACTAAATAAGTAGTATCAATTATGTAAAAGAACATTTTAGTTAGTTTAATTTTATTTAAGAGTATGTAGATGTATATTTTTAAATACATAGCATGTATAAAGATAATTGGTTCGAAAGTTTTTCTACATTTTAATGTTTCTGCTTCTTAATTGAGATACTGCAAAACATTTGGCCATCTTTAGACGCTGATTTCGTCAATATTCAATATGCGCCTGTTTAATCTAATATACAAACATCTTTAATTCAAAAAATTGCAAAAATTAATAAATTATAAAATTTAAATGAATAAGCGACTATTTCAATTTATAGAAAAAGGAAAGGAAAAGGCATACACTTTGGTAAGCGCAATGATTCATTAGTATAAGTTTCTTTTTTTTAGCTTCTTTGGGGAATTAATGTGAAAATACATGTAATATTAATATGAAAATTCTTTTTTAAAGTAAAGATATGATCATTTTATGTAATAAAAGGAATTCAAATTTTCGAATGTGCTTATTTGGACAGTTATGGTAATTTGAATCTTATAGTTTTGTATTATAAAATACATTTTCATTCATCAAAATGAGAAAAACCTCGTTTTTTTTTTACTTTTCCCAAGAAGTGTATCTGCTAAAAAGACTTTTAAATAAAAAAAATTCAATTCTAACTTCTGTTGCTAATTTTTTAAATTCTGAAACTATTGATTCTAATTTTTAAAAAATAATCGTGGATTTTTCATTTTTATTTTAAATATTAAAATTTTTAAAGAACTTTTTACTATGATTTTTACTATTATTCAAGAATCGGAATCAAAAAAGAGTAATTCTTAATAAGGAAAAAATACCTTCTTTTTAACAAAAAAAATCTTTAAATATATTATAATGCGCGTCACAAACGTGGATAGAACTTATTATTAAAATCATGAGATACATTCTGTTTTCAACCGTAAAATTAACTTCTCTTTATCATATCTTGAATTTCTTTAGTTGCAATTTTAATTTGAAGTCAGAATTTCAGGGCCTTAAATAAGGATAATTGCTAATAACTGTCATATTAAAATTTAATTAGCGTTAAAAATAATATAGTAATTGTTGTAGTTAAATATTCATAGTCATTTCATAAAGATTTCATGAAACAATGTACAAGAATATATCAACAATGGAAATCAGAATAATTCATATAATTTCTATTTTCTTGCATTGATTCTTTTAAACAAGTTATTTTTACTGGAAAAAAATAAAAATTTCATTATCTGTTTTTATTTAGTTTTCCAAAGGTTTTGATTTCAGATACCGTAAGGCGAATAAATATTGAAATTCAATACACCAACTTTAAATCTTGCAGACGATAAAATAGGAAAAAGAATCAAATTTGCTTATATTTAAAACAAGCACATTAAAATACAAAACGATTTTACATTCTCGCACCATATTTTAAAAGAAAAATAATGCTTTATTTTTAATAATACATAACTCTTATTTAAAAATCATTGATGCCAGTTCCATAAGACTATAAGTATTGATGCATGGTTTAGAACGGATTTGACAAGATGATCATTTATTATTTATAAGGGCCATAAGGGAAATAGAAAAAGCTTAAGTTACGAAAATTGTTCCTTTAAGCTTATTTAATATTCTATAGAAATGATGATTACATTTAAACCTTGGAGGAGATAATCGATGAAAAAAGTTTCGATGGAATGGAGATACTTTAATTTTTTTTTCCTTTAAATGGCATAATTTAGTAAAAGAATGGGAAATAATTATTGGCATCTGAAGAGAAGGAATAAAAACTTTTAATGTTAACTGCTTCGATTCCATTCTTTATTGTGATAGTGATCAAGCCGTTTATTATACCTTAACGTTAATAAAAAAATATTAATATCTTTCATTTGTTTTTGTGATATTAGTTTCAGCAAAGCCTGGTTCTGATTAAAAATAAAAATGCCAGAAACAATTCAATTAATAAATAAAAAGAAATGAGTATTTATTATTATTATTAGCTATCATTTAATATATGTGAAATTAGTATAATTAAAAATGCAAAAATGAGGGCAGAATTTTATTTTTATGTTTAAATTAATAACATACCTTACTTCTACTCTTTTGAAGCACTTTTCTTTTTTCCATAGAAAATTTCACTATAAATATAGGGAGTACAAATTAATTCGGTCCATTTTCAATAGATGGCTCTGGCTGATTTGTTTACTGAATAATGATAGATGTTTGTGACTTTGTTAGAAAGGTTTGACCTTTGTCAACCATATTCAGTCAACGAAGCTTCGAGTTTTATACAACAACATTGGTTTTCTGAGCATTCAATATGCCAAGTTTTGTGCTAAATAAACAAAATTTGCGGGAAGTTTTGATTTTCTTTTTTAGTTGGAAGAAAAGTGCCGCTGAAAAGCATCGATCGCTTGTGGAAGTTTATGGTGAATCTGCGCCATCTGATAAATCATGTAGAAAGTGGTTTCAACGCTTCAAAAGTGATGATTTTAGTGTCGAAGACAAGGAGCGCCCGGGCCAGCCGAAAAAGTTCGAAGACGCCGAATTGGAGGAAATGCTCGATCAAGATCCGTGCCAAACGCAACAAGAGCTTGCAGGATCGTTGGGAGTCACTCAGTAAGCAATTTCCGTGCGCTTAAAAAACATGTGGCAATTGGCATTAAAAAACATGTGGCAAACGACAATTGCCCCATGTGGCAATTGTCGTTAAAAATTACTTGGAAACGTTGAAATGGGAGGTCCTACACCACCCGCCGTATTCGCCAGACATTGCCCCTTCTGATTATTGGTTGTTCCGACGGATGCATCACGATTTGGCTGGTCACCGCTTCACTTCTTTCGAAGAAATTCAAGAATGGCTCGATTCATGGTTTGCGTCCAGAGAGGACTCATTTTTCAGGGATGGAATCCGAAAATTGCCAGAAAGGTGGACAAAAGTTGTGGCTACCGATGGACAATACTTTCAATAACATGTTTTTTCATTTTGATAATAAATAAAATGTTTTTTAGCGAAAAAAAACGGACCCAATTAATTTGTACTCCCAATAGATTTTGCATTCCTCATCTTGAATTTACAAGTAATCCAGAACTTGAAAATAAACTTCAGAACATTAATGATTAGTAAATCATATCCATTTCTTTGAGACAATCCTATCGAATCCAAATGCGTTTTCATAAATTGAATTCTCAAACTATTTTTAGCATTTTATTAATTTCTTTTCATGAGTGAAATCAAAAACTTAACTTCTGATGATAGCCTGCTGTAATATACGAGGGGTGATCTAAAAAAAAGTTTACAAGCAGCAGTATTTCAAAAGTAGAAATTGTGGATGATAACATCGTTACCCAGAGTGGAGACAGATGCCGATAATGTTTTATATAAGTCATTCGATCAGATAGTGTTAGTATTGTGATCTGAAACAGCGGCAGTACTGGTAAGATGTCTAAAGAAGTAGTCTCGCATAGAAGTTCGAGCCATGATACGATTTCTATGGACCAATAATGTTTTCCCATCAGACATTCCCAAACAAATCGTTAAAGTGTACGGGAGACGAAGCAATTTGTAGATAACAGGTAGCGAAATGGCGTTCTTCTAAAGCGGGCAGAGATTGCTGGAACCGATTTTGTAGGATGTCTGGAGTCACCCCTATACATCCGCAATTTTTGCTCTTAGTGATTGTTTCCGTTTTCTGACATTGAAGAAGCATTTATCTGAAACAGGGTTCATTCATATCAGACGGTGATTTTCAAAAAAGTGCCGAGAACTGACTCAATCGTCAAGGACCTAATTTTTACCGAGACTGGTTAAACAAATTGGTCCAGCTGTGTGATAAATACCTCGTTTGGTGATAATGTAGGAAAGTGACAGCCACATATATCTATTAATTACTATTTGTATCCTTGCCTATTGTTAATAAAGCATATTTCTTTTGTCTTGTGATTTTTTTGTATTGCTCCTCGTAATTCTGGTTGTTTTCAGATTGTTTTGTAATATCACAACTCAAAATTATTGCATAATTTGTTAAATATATAGGTAATAAGAAATTTAGACATTTTTTTCTAAGGAATACTTATAAATATTTTGCCGTAGATGCATGGTATTCCAAATTCGATTTTTAAAAAATACTTTCCTCTCTCCATTTTATCTCCAGTCTTTGAATTAACCAGATATGCTTGATAAAATGAAATTGGTTGATGCTTTTAAGAGTTTTTAAAAGTCAAGTACTGTAACAAAGAATAAATGATAGGCCACATAACAGATGATTTATTCTATTTTATATATCAGGCAAAATTTGACATCCATAATTCCTATAACATTATTTAGATCATATTTATTTATAAATTAGTTTCAATTTTATTTTACTACTTTTTATATTATCTCGGAAATATTTTAAATAATTAAAGGAATAATTATGCAAAAGATGAAATAAACTGAAATCTACATCTTTATATGTGTTATAAATTAGTATAAGGAATATACATAATTCACAATGAAAATATTATTTTCATTATTGAAAATTTGACGCCCTTGATTTTGTTTATAATTTTTTTTATACTTTATTTGAGAAACAATTAAAGAATGAAATTTTTTACTAGTATGATGATTGAACTACTTATTTTGTGATGAGCCAGCAATGTTAATTCAATCGTAAAAAAGACAATTTAATTGACACTACTCTGTGGGCGCTGCTCAGATACCAAGTGAATTGACTCTGGGCTTTGGAACTTTGGTTAAAGGAAAAGTTCTAGAATGCCATGGATTTTTTCAATATGATCAATAGGAGGCGAATTACAGCTATCCTTCTAGAAATTTCCTTGCCTTATCTGAAAAACTATAAAAAGTCGACAGCCCAAGTTGAAGTCAGTCGCAGAGAAAATCGTTGTTCAATCAATTGCATCATTTCAACGAAGCGCAAGTGTTGAATGGAACTCAATTAAAAGACTGAGCCAACCGATTTATTCTTGACAAGCATTGAAGCAGCATCAAGTCATATGCTGAGTAGACGGTCGTATAGTAATGAGTCGGCAGTTAAATATAGCTAAACATAAGACGGTGGCGAATGAATGAAATTTAGAGATATTGTGAATACTTGTGTGAAGTCTCAATGGCCGCTGAATTCTGTCTAGCAGCTTTGTGTGTTATTATAGTTGCTTACTATCTAATAACTACTATTTGGATCATGTTCGTTGTTATTTCTGTTCTCAATCTTGTTTATAATCTCTGTGCCCATGTCATCGTGTTAACAAATGTCCTGGTAAGCCATTGAACTTGTTGAACTGCTTCACCATACACTCAAAACAGTGAGTGGAGACTTTTTTTCAGTAAAAAATATGTTTCCAAGGCTGTCGCGGAATGCTTTCCTCAGATTTGTCTATACGTCTGTCTTTTATAAAATTTTATGTTATTATTTAAAAGTTTGTAAATTAGGTAATATAACGATCAGATGCTGCTTACCTACGATCCATTAGAGCCACGATCGACGCGGTATATTATTTCATTTCTCTTTATGTCTAATTTGATAATCTATAGGTTATTTTCAACATTTCAACTTTTATTTAAATTACAAGAAGGATTTTATAGGCAAATAAATATTCAAACAATAATAAAGGAAGCCCTACCTAATGAATAATTAAATACAGCATTTTATTTTATTAGAAGATATGATGACGATGTCGCCTCTATATTTCGATGGAATACAGGGTGCAGTAACTTCTGAGTGTAAAGACCTTTGAGCTGCACCAAGAGGTCAGAAGTCTAACTTCTATCTCAAGTGGAGATGAAACACACATTCGCTTCCACAACCCCTTTTTACAGGGGGGCAAATTCACTCGCCTCACAAATAGAACACAGATGAAGAACAGCCATGCCCGAACTTTGACTCTAACCCGGGAAGCCCACATCACGGGGAAGACGCGCAACACCTATGCCAGAATGCCGGCATTAGAAGATATAAAACATAATTAACAATAACATTTCCGAAGCGTACACAAGGAACATCACGCAATAGAAGCCGCATTAAATAACTAAGATATCAATAACAATGCTCAGTGTACACACTTAGCTTTATTTGCGATCATTACTCTAGAGGAAGAATTCGAAATTCATTCTGTCTCTTGAGTTTATATAGGTTTTTTCAATACCTTAATCTATCACATGGAATTCTGATGAAGGATCTTCAAATATTAATAGAAATAGGCCTATAATTCTTGTTTTTTCCAAACCTATCCTTTTTTGCTTTAAGATTGCCAAATAGGCGTCAAAAATGGACGTTAATCCAACAAGAATCTCTTTAAACATCTTGCCAGCCTTGGAACTCGATATAAAAGGGACAGATTATATATTTGTAATTTTTAAAGTACTCCCAATTTTAAAAAAATCCTCTTAATACTTAGCACATACTGATATATTTTAAAAATAATTCTACCGTATAATGCATTCAAAACATTTTTTCTGTTGCATAGTATATAAAAAAAACTTTGCTTAACACTCTACCATTATGCATTGCTATTTTTGTAATAAAAGTACTGTAACAACTTCTGACAGAATCAGTAAGATTTCATTTTAAATCTTGAAGATATATTCGAATATTCGTAAGTATTCTGACTCTTTCGTAAAATATTCAGTCGGCTTAAGTTTGGCACAGTCAATATCTTCATCGATACTTTAAAGGAGATCTTTTCAATGAAGCAAGACAATAAAAGATTATCAAAACACGAAGACGATTCCCATGCCACATGGATTTTAATTCCTGGTCCGGAGAAATACTACCACTTTAATGGCAGATTATAATTTTATGGTGGCATTGGTAAAATCGGCATTAGAACTTGACATTAGTTGCTTCCCATAAAATGGCTAAACCTTATTGTGAAGTTCCACATTTTTTATACTAATTTGAGGATTTTAAAATTCATCTTTATTTGGTTCTTTTGATATGTCAGAGATTTTGTTTATTAATTTATAAATGAAATCGTAGTCATTTTAGAAACGCTAAAAAACCTTTTAGTGCAATGTTTTCATTATGGAATTATTGCAAGAGTAATTAATCTTTGTTAAGCTTTAAAGAGGCTGCACATATGTTTGTACACAACAAAGCAGACCATTTGAATGCAATGTACCGAATTTGATACACTTTTTAAGGTGTGAACAAGCACATAGAAATAATAATTTGAAATATCCATGTGAGTCAAAATTAAGGAAATTTCGGTAACAAAATTCGGAAATATAATCCATAAATTTAATTTTTTTTTTTTTTTTTACTTAAGGTGCAGAAGAATATACTTTCAATTATAACGATTTAGCAGCTGCCCTTTTCCCTAATTTTAACATTTTTTTATTTAAAAGACTATTGATATGATTGATTTATAAATAATGGCATTAAACTGTTACAATCAAACTCAAGTGATATTCACTATTAATATAAAAACTTAATTATTTATCTCTCCCGTTGTTTAAATTCAAGGAATGATGTTTATTTCAGATATTTTTGCATTTTATTTTGTAAAATCTAAATAAACTTTCTTCCTTTCCTTCTTCTTTCCCTTTTCGTCCATCTTTTATTTTTGCGGAATCTTTATATAAATCTTCCAAATATATTACGCATATTTGGAAGTATATCAAATAAGCTAAATGAATGATTTCTTTTCAATTCTTTTTACCGTAATCTTTCAACCCGGCTGGCATGTGGTTTGACATACGAGGAATGATCTAAAAAAAAAAATGTGCAAGTACTATTTGGAAGTTAAAAATTATGGATGGAAATATTGTTACTCAGAGCGGTAACAATATTCCCTATAACCATAGTTGCCTCAGTCCCATCGTTCTGGCAGATAGTGTTAGTAATGAGACCTAAAACAGCGATAGTAATGGCAAGATGTCTAGAGAAGAGTTCTCGCACAGAGGTGTAAGCCGTGATACGATTTATACAGGTCCAGAATGTATCCCCATCTGAGATTCACAGATAAATCGTTGAAGTGTAGGGAGGAGGAGGGAAAAGGAATGAGGTGACAACAGGTGACGAAATGGTGTCATTCTTTTGAAGTGGGCTGACAGATTGCTGGAAACGCAAAGATGGGAGGTCTGGATCCACCCCCCACCACCATACAGCCATGATTTGGCTCCCAGTGACAATTTACTTTTCCCGGAAATGAAGAAACATTTATCCGAAACAAGGTTCTTATGAGATGGTGATGTTCGTGGTTCAGTAGTGTGATAAATTCCCCCACCAGTTTAGTGATTTGATTGAAAAGTGACTGCCACGTATGTCTCTTAATTACCATTTTTATCTTTGGTATGTCGTTAATAAAGCACTTTTCCTTTGCCTTGTTAACTTTTTTTCTATCACCCTTCGTAAATTAAGCTTCATAATTACATTTTGGAATCAATATCAATGCATTGCATCCAGAATACGAAAGTGAAAATGGCGTATAATTAGATTTTACGTGCCATTGTGACGTAACTTGTTACTTCATATGATTTCATGCCACGTCCATATACACAATGATCCTAATAACCCTTTGCACTCAGTAAAAGTTATTCGATGAATAATTATTCAATTAATGCAAAAATCTGTTTATTGCCTAAAAAATGTAATATGCATAATTGTTTTAATTCGAGTTTCTTTGAAGAGTCGAGCCCCATCTTTTTACAATTCCGTAGATATTTTCTCATAGTCAAACTTTAAAAAGCTCCGAAATGGTGTACCATCTTGAATGGAGAGTGAGAGTCACCATCCGAATGCAAGGGATTAAATGTATAGTTATCCTAATAACAATTCATAAAAAAAACTGACACGCTCTCGAAAGTGATAATTTGCGAAATTTCAATTCTAAATGATAGGGTTTTTTTTCCTTAATGAAATATTGTTTGATGGTAAAATTATATAAATAGTTAGACAGAATAAATTATTTTGAATATATATACGACGGGTGGTGAAAAAAAGTATAAATGGCAAAAAAAATATTGTAGTAGCAACAGACACCAGATACAAATGTAATTAAGAGATATATATGTTGATCCCTTCTCCATATAATCACCAAACCTGTTGAGGCATTATTACACTGCCGGACCATTTGTTTAACCTGTCTTGGTAATAATCAGCTCCCTGACTATTTAGCCAGTTATCGGTACCTCTTTGAACATCACCGTCTGATATGAACCTTATTCCGGATAAGTGTTCCTTCGATTCCGGGAAAGGGAATTATTCACTGGGAGCTTGTATGAGAGGTGACTCCAGACCTTCCCCCTAAACGTTTCTAGCAACCTTTCTGTCCGCTTCAAAAGAACGACACCATTTCGTCACCTCTTGTCTACTCATTCCTTCATCTCCAGTAGTCTGCAATGATTTGTTTGTGAATGTTCGATGGGGACACATTCTTGGCCCACAGCAATCATATCAAGCCTCGCACCTCTGTGCGAGACCACTACTCTAGACGTCTTGCTATTATTGTCGCTGTTTCAGGCCTTGGCACTGCTCGAACGACCTATCTAAGACAACTAGGACTATCTGTCTCCACTCTGGGTTACAATATTCCCATTTACAATGTCTTTCCAAATACTGCTGCTTGTAAACTTTTTTGGATCACCCTTCGTAAAACAGCATTAAAGTATTTATTTCATCAGGTATTTGCCTTTTAAAAGCAAATTGAATAAGTTTCTTCATTCGATATTTCACAAATTCATAACTCATATTAGTACGTTAATTCAATATTTTTATTGGATATATCATGCGATCTTTGGATATTTATTAGCCAATTAATCCATGCATTCAGTTAATAGATCCTGGAAACTGTAATCATATTTTATATGCTAATTTCCCAATCTCTATTTAACCAAAATTTTATACAGAATCACATTTGTAGTTTTAAAAAATTACATAATGAACCTCATAAGCTTGTCAGTGTGTTTTTGAATTAGGTTCGCATGCTCGTGAACGTACAAACCGACAAATGATTTAGGTCTTGACGCATTTTGTTCTAAATTTGATTGACATTTGCACTTTAGGTATTAATTCTATATATCAAATTTTATCTATCTAGTTATTTTTATTTTTTTGTTAACTTGTATTTGGATAAATATATACGACAGATTTTGGATCCATAAACATATTTTGAAATTTTGTATTCATGTCTATTAAATGCTTTTGGATCTTATTTGGAATAAATTTTTGGATTTTATCTTTTAAGGAATCATGCAAATTAGTAAATAGCATGGTTTCATTTTTACTCTTATTACTCTCTGCTTTTAATAGCAAAAAAGACTAAAGAAAGCTTTTCTTGAAGAGGTCAAACAGAAGCATATAAATGTCAAAACAAATTTTTCCAACTTACAATTATATGTTATATCACTGATTGCCTAAAAAGATTTTAGATAATCATTTCAATTTTCATATTAATCATTTTGATGATATAATTTCGTAAAGCTTAAGAAATTTTTTAAAAAGTTTAGATGATATTTAGAAAAATTCTTCTCAAAGTCTGTTATTAAAAAACTTTATGTTTACTGTCATATTTCAAAAATAATGATAATAATAAGACGAGGGTCAAAATATTTTCCAACAACAAAACACATTAGTATTGATTTAAAAAAAGAATAAAATCAAGTGGTCTTTCTAAGATTTCAATGAAGAAGATTAAAACTTTAAAAAAAAAGATTTCTACCTGGCAATTAAATTTAATCAAAGGAATTTGCTAAGCGTAGTAGACCGCCATTACCATAATCACAAAAAAATTTCTTACTGAGATTTTCTAAAATCTAGTCAGAAAAACTTAAGTAGTTGTTTTTTGATTGCTTGTTTTTTTATGGCATAGATCGACTTCAGGTGTTTAATTATCAAAGAGCTGCATATTAACTTGCAAAACATTTTAAGATCGATAGTTTTAACTTAGATAACACTTGAGAAATTCTTTACTATGGTCCTCATACTGTAAAAAGATAACACAAAAAACGGACTTTCTGACAATAAATGTAAAATTTCTTTTCAGCCCAACGTGAGAATAGAGTTCTTTCTACTAAGCTGAATTTTGTTGGGGATAATTTATGGCCAATTTTAATTACGATAACTTTTATTGCAACCCTAAAAGTTTGGGGTTACCATTTCTGGTTAATCATCCAAGAGGCGGACTTTTGGTGAATATTTGGATAGTTGGTACGATTTCATCGTGTTTGGTGAGAAACCGGGCATTAGTATAAGTCACACCAATTTCTAAATGATGAATTTTTTATACATATAATATTACATGATTGCTAAAAGAAGATGCCTTATTAAATTCTGTGAAAATAAAATCTGAGGTTTTGTTTCATCTTTAGAAGAAGACTAGGTTTTTATTAGGCTTATATTAACAACATTTTTATTAGGTTTGTGCAATAATAACTGCAGCTTTCTCAAATATATAATTCAATCAACTTTTTGAGTAGTATATCCATCAGGTGGTGTATTTCACTTGTTTGGTAATTTGCTGCTTTGATGTTGTTTTTGTCATAAATAGCAGTTAAAATTCTTTTTAAAGCTGTAAAGTAAATTGTTGATTTTAATATGGAACAGGCAAAAAAGAATTTTCATCAAATTTCACCTTATTTTCATAAAGGAAAGATAATATTTTCATTGTTTTGAACAACCCCTGAATATGATAAATTGCGATGCAAAATGAATTGTTTTCAATTATATATCTCAAAAAGATCATGGAGAAAACCTCATGAGACAACACGAATCGGAATAAAAGTTGAAATTTTTCATAGGAAAATTACTATTTTGATTAATTACAGAAGTGCCGTACATTTTTAATTCCTTTTCAATGTCTACTGTTGCAGCATAGCCAATTATGGCTCTTGCACCAGTAAAACCAACCAACTAACAAATGTCTACTGTCAAATACTAGCAAAAATAGATAAAGTAATGAAAGAAAAAAAATTCTAATATTGAAAAATCCTTTAAGAATCATATTCCTCAATGATTACGGAATATTGCCCATAGCTTTAATGGCTCATAAACTTATGACTCATATGGCTTTATTGGAGTTTAGTAAATTAGTTTTCTAGTTGATGATACATCCATCAAAAACAGTCATTATCTAGCTATTCATTTATGTTTTCACAATAGTGTTTGGATGTAAAATGTTTCGCTCTGATAACGATACCATAAAATCATATTTGTATCGGTAAGTTTTTTTCAATAGCGATGATTAGTGTTGCCAGCGTGAGAAATTAAATTAAATAACAATGACTATCTCTTATTGAATAAAAATATAAAGGAAATATCATAGGAAAAGTTCATTTATTATTTCAGGATTAGTTATTTAATCTCAGGAAAGAGAAATGTAATGATTTTTGCATCAACCTAATATTTAATTAAATAAAATTTGAAATTCCTCCAGAAAGCTTCTAAATAAAGGCACTTCTATGAGAAAAGAAATCAATACTCTGCTTATTCCATATTAGCGAAATAAGTCTCTCTCTGTAAATAATAAAGTTGATTAGGATAGACTATTTGACCTGGAGCAAACAAATTCTAACATATATAGGGCTTTGTACTTCAAATTGATTCTTTCTTTAATTTTGAAATTTAAATTAGAATTTTATTAAATTAAAAATTAAACAATATTTTGGTACCTTTCAGCGATAATTTCAAACCATATTGCAACAAATAGTTTCAGCTTCAGGCAATAATTAACAATTTTCTTAATTAAAATGTGGTTAATATGTGGTTGAATTAATGTTTCGTATTATATTTTCTATTTTTAATTATTTAAAAAAAAAACATTTTAATTGCATTTTACAATACAATATTTCATTGTTACTATGAAAATATCATCTTCGATTTTTTTTTCCATTACTGATGTTCAAAATTTGAAAATTCAACTTATTCAATGCTGCTTTTTTCTATAATTATAATTCAATATATAAAGATACAGACAAAAAAAATTAGGAAATTTAGGAAAGTGAATAGCACAAAGAATTTAACAAAGGCTAAACATTTTAAATATTACGAGTTAGAAATAAATTAAGATTTGAAGCTTAAAATATTTTACTTGCGAAACCATTAAGATAGAATGAAAAAAAAAACATTTAATTGAATTTTTTAGCAACCTTTTAATCACCAAATGTAGAAAGTTTAACTTTTGAAAAATATCGAAGATAATTAAAAATTAATGGGAATGCTGTCTTTTTAATTAACTGCGTCTATTTAAGGGGGGGGGGGGTCTATTTTAACACCAAAATTATATTTCCTTATCGAATTTCTACAAGAGCGGGAATGCGCTCTTATAACATCCTAAAAAAGGAATAAAGCAAATTTATAAGACTCTCAACCACTGAAAACTCCCCCAAAGGAACACTCAAGAAAAGCAAAGATCCGAAAGAAAAAGTAAATCTGCGACATTGGGAGCAACTGTTTGAAATCGAATCTTTGGAACAGTCCTTTTTACGATCATCGATTATCGAACACGAACAGTGGTGACGCCATAGTCGTCTGCTGCTTTTCCCTCGTCCTCCCCTCTGCTGGATACATCTTTCTTTTTTTCTTGGAAGTCAGGAGGGGGGTGGTACAGAAAATGGTTAAAAAAGAAACTTTTTGAATGGGGGGGGGTTAGTAAATGTAAAGAAGAGTCCTTCCAGCGTAAGTGACAGAAATGGAATACGGTCATTTCTTATAGCCACTTTTGCAAGGCATGCTCTACTTCCTGTTTTTAGTTTTCGCGGATGAACTCTAAATTGATTATTCGAAAGGCGTTCTTAGAGAGTTGGGCAAGAATGAGAAGGGAGAACAGCCGTGGACAATGCGTCGATTAAATAACAGCCCGACAAACTTGTTCACAGAGCACATGAATTAGTCAAGAATTTTCATTTTTTTGTATAGATAGTATGAAGAAAGTACAATAATTGTCAGAAACTTCGACATCGGGATTTTGACGAATATCCATTTTTCACTCCCTGAGTTCGAAAAACACAATTTCGGAGAATGTCCATAAGTCTTTCTGAGACAAAGGTAACAAAAAAATCCTTGAACTAGACAGATTAAAATTGACATACATTTTTTTATACCTATATTGTAGATTTCTATCAAGATTTGAGCAAAATAAGTTCAGAGGAAATCTGACAATCCGGCTATTCGAATATAAGTAAGAACGATAACTGTAAAATGGAGAGAGCTGGATAAATGAAATTCGGTACACAGATTTAGCATCTATAGAGTAGACACCTACCAAATGTTCGGACAAATCCAAAAGGAATTGATCATTTTTTGGTCTGTACTTTCAGAAAGATGTAAACTCGATGACTGAAAAACGCAATGAGTTAAACGTATGAAATTTGTCAAACTTTTTGTTCCAATCGATGGAAAAAAAGTATCTAAATTACAAATTCAACTTTCGGTCATTATTAAACGAATGCCAGGGATAAAGTTAAATAACTCTCCAAGGATAAAAAGATAAATTTAATAAAGAGGCTAAATTCGGGAAAAGTTTTGTATTTCGTAACTACTGAACTCTAACATTATGCATGTGGTGGATTGGATTGTGGTGTCGCGCCAATGTGGGGATTGAATTCCGCCAAGTACTGAACTCGCAACATTGCGATTTGCAGTCGCGTAACATATCCACTTAATAAAAGGGATCATCAATCTCCAGTGGCTGTTACTGGCTTATTAAGGTGCCACTACATGCATGGCATTATCTGGGATAACATCTTTATTAGAGTAATGTGATAAAGCATTGAGGAGACCAATCTCGCTTTTTATTTTACAACTCGGTAGATCGTCCTCAGTCTTAGTTCATAAAAGATGAAAATATTGCGGAATTTTTTTATTCATTTCACTTTAACTGTACATAATGCAAAAGGAGTTTCATACTATAATGTCTTTATTTATTTATTGTTACTGACAGTTCTTCTTCCAACAAAAAAATATAATAACCCATTTTACTCTGAAAAAAATATTTTAAACTTCCGTAATATTTATTTTATGTAAAATAAAACTTATGCCTGGACCCTGTTTCCCAGATCCCAACAAGTGCATTTTTCTCTGTTAGGCTGCAGCAGCTCTTGCACTTATAATTGATGCCAATCAATGCGATAGCAGTCAATGTTATCTTTCGCTTTATGTTATCAAAAATCTCTAGAACCGAACATACAAATGCATGCAGAAGTATTCGCTTATGTAAGGCGAAAGGTGGTTAGTGGCAAAGTCTCGACTTCGGGAACCTGAGGATTCTAGATCCAATTTCTGATAACCGGCATTAGTGGAGTTGGCCTTAGTGGTATTGATCCCGGCATTAGTGGAGTTGATCTTGTTGAATCGGACGCCATAAGTAAAACTATCTTCCCGCTTTATCGAAGCAGAAATTTCGAAAGGAGTTGCCAATTCGGGCATTGTCCGCATCATTTACCCAAAATTTAGAATTCCTAGCTCCAACCTAAATAATAGCCGATTTGTTTCCAAACAGAAGGCAAATATCGCTTAACTCAAAATGAACATTTAATAACAACAAAAAATAAACATTATATAATACAAAGTGGAACTTGTAAAAATAGGTCAACCTTTCAAAAGCGCCATCTGTTTACAACGAAGCTTATATAATAATAATAATGCAATATTGGTGAAAGCAGTTTAAAAAATATTTGTGATAAGAGATGAAGATGGAAATTATCCTCTATTGTTTATTCATTGCCAACGTGATTTTGAACTTCAATTAGTCATTGAATACATGAACTTCAAAGTTCCGTAACCAAAAACAATGTCATGTTCTCACATGATAATATATTGATATTTTTAACTAAGGATGTTTATAAGCTATTCTAAAGGTTTATTAAAGGTAACTTCTAAAAAGCAGTACAAATATTTTTAAAAATTCTAACTCAAAATTTTTTTTATCTTGATGAAGCAGTCATTGCACTAATTCGAATAATCTTTATATTTTCAATAATTCAAATAATTTTCGGGAAATAAAAATTCCATCTGCTTTGGTTACTTTCTAATTAGAAATCTAATCTAGAAACTCCTCTGATACTTAACCTTTCCCTACAAATACAGTTTGAAATCCCATCTGAATCGATGTGAGTGATCTCCCGAAAACTTTTTGACATGCTCTCTTATAAGATGCTGTCAGTGATATCTTACATGGTATAGACGTACAGTAGTAGAGAAATACTAACCTTTGACTTGTATTTAACACTTTTCACGAACCTATCGTGTGATCCTTGGCGAAAGGTTTTGGTGATTAATACATGTGTTGTTTAAAAGTAACCAGAAATAAACCTTCGGTTTTAGGCAAGTTTTTCTTAACCGATTGAAACCAAAATTTGACACAAAATTACTTTTAAAGTTAAGTCACAAATGATATTTGATAAATGTAAGTTAGTTGTTTTGAGTTTTGCATTCACAGGTTTCTGAAATTACAAACAGACAGGCAGCTATCTTCTTTTTGAATTTGGCTAAAAATTTAGTGGATGTCTATATTAAATCTGTTATGTTAAATATACTAAATCTGTCCAATGTTAAATCTGTATACTGAATTTTATCTGTTTACCATGCCAACTTATATCCGAATAGACGTACAAACTGATTTCTTATAAAAGAAGTTTTTCTCAAAATTTGATAGACATCTACGAATTTGGTACATATACATATAATTCAGTGCAATACATACCAAATTTCATCCGTCTAGCCTGTAGCATTTTTGAGTTGTCTTTGTCCTAGACAGACGGCCATTTTCCAAAAATGTTTCTTTTTCGAATTCAATGAGTTTAAAATGTGTAATGTATTAAACGATTTTTTTAGTTTGAATTTTTTTTGGTGATTATAATTCTTTCTCGATACTTCCTATTTGAAAAAGCATAAAATAAATATAACACAAATATTATTTTTGAATCAACTAAATGAACCACACTGTTTGATACTTTTGATCAAAAATTCGAACCTTTATTTATTTTCTTTTTCCTCTCAGAAATAATTCTGTTCAAGTGACGCATGTGTGAAAATTTTGGTTACAGCTAAATTGGAAAGTTTTGGTAGAACTTCAATATTTTTTTAAAATGTCTATTTATTACTTTAGAAACAAAATTGGATAAGTTACTCTGTGAAATCCATTTTTGATTCTTAGCAATGCATAAAATGAGCTGACTTTATGGTTTAAATATTTATAACACTTCCTTCTCAGAAAAATATTTTACCAACACTAATCCGTTTAACACATAAGCATATGAAATATTACTTGACCATTTTGTAACATACTCGCCCAGTCATATAAACTATTCAAAAAATAGTTTAGAATTCAGACTTACTTAGTCACGTTTCCACGTCTCGGGAAACTGCAGTTAAACAATTAAATCGCTAAAAGCATAGAAACTTCGTAACTGGAAGAATTTAGAGGAACGTATAACAGCAATTTTGCACGAACTTCTAAAAGTTTGTTTCTGTTTAGCAGATTTTGCCGAATCGTTGAGTTGATTTTGAGAATAGAATTTTCTAATTCTGTAATTGTCTTCTTTATAATTATAAGGAACTGAATTTTTCAAACCTTGAAGTAAAGGAGAAAGAATT
The DNA here is from genome assembly GCA_026543055.1 of Argiope trifasciata. NCBI lineage: Eukaryota > Metazoa > Arthropoda > Arachnida > Araneae > Araneidae > Argiope > Argiope trifasciata. The sequence goes on along the minus strand of JAPMOQ010000260.1, from coordinate 16,316 downwards.
CTAAAAGTCAGTTGAAGTTGATAAGTCAACTGGCCGTAAATCACTTATAAAATTTTATTACTTGTGAATAGTTTTTCATTAATAAAAAAACTATTTATATAAGAAAAAATCATTTGGGTTGGTAAACTTGTAAAATACATTATTTCATATGACTCACTCTCCAAGAAATACTTGTTATTTGGTAAAAATTATGGTAATAGTTTCGCTGAGTTAATTTAGAATATTAATTTAGTTAATTAGAAACCTATTACTCCATGAAGTAAATTCAGGAACTATCATATACAACTATTAAAGATTCAAAAATACAATACAAACTTATAAAATAATTTTTTAAAATGTAAAAAACAGATCCAATAATTTTAACCCCTTAAATATTTTTATACACATTGTCTTATGTTTGTAAAACTGAAATTTTTTTATTCAGTTTTTTCTGCTATGATAACATTTTTAAAATGTCTGTGTTTTAATATTTCCGATGTGACTACACTAATTTAATATTTTCAGAAAATTGTTAGTCAATGGATTAATTTAGATTCCATAATAGTAACCATCCATCCAAACCTAATTTAAGATTTCATATCGTTTATAAAATTGAGTTGTGCATTAAAATCAAGTGATCAAATGAGCAATTTATTTTCTAATTCGCTTAAGAAAAGGTTAAAAAAATGTTTTTATTACATTACATCGAATTTCTTGTCTATTTTAATCCTAAAGTGATAATATTATTTTTACAACTCGATATTAGTAGGAAACTCTAACTTCTTATTTTTATTTATCTTTTGCTAGCTTGTTTTTTATTAGCGATGGTATCCACAATCTTATAGTTTTTGGTACATGCATTGAACAATTCATAGTAAATCTGTCAAGTGTTTTCCCTTTGTGTATTTAAGCTCTGAGAGTAATACTTCATATTATTTTACTTCTTAGTAATAAAAAAATAGCCAGAAGTTAACCTTCATTTACTAAATCACATTACTGTATACTTAATTTTGTGAAAATTATTAGAAATATGTTTTGCATTGTGATTGCCTTGTAATTCGAATTATAAATCTAATTAGGTGGCTGATTGTTTTTTCTTAATGAAGGGGAGATCGATTTAGAAAGCAAATGTGAATCATAGATTAATCACGCAGCAGTTCACAAACAAAATTGCAAAAATATAAAGATGCCAATTTTTTTTTCAAATCGAATTTAGGTAGGATATTTTCATATACAATACACAAAATCAACATCAGTACACAAAAAAGTGCATTTTTTTATTAATATCTGAATTCAAAATTAATCTGAATGATTGATGTTGAACAAAACTAAGAAATGGGCAGAAAATAAAAACTTTCAAAGCGTTATCCAATTTTCGATAATATTCAAATAACATCCTAAATTTTCGCAGACATACCGTCAACTATGTTAGGATTGATTTTCATTCGCTGGATTTCTCTAGTAGTTTTTGATTCTTTTTTTTTCAATATATTTCAATTGATCCTCGAATGCAAAGATATATTTAAAAAATTTCTTCCCACGATTAATGGAGAACATTTACATGCTCTTTAAAAAAGGATTTCTCATATTTTTTCCTTTGTTCACAAGGTTATGGCCCAAAACATATCACTCTTTCATAATAAAATTTTAGATATCCAACCAGTATATAATGGATTTTTCATAATCATCATGCTGCTGAAACAATACTATATATTATATCTAGATTTCTAACTTAATTTATATGTTCATTCGCAAAACTTAATTATTTAATTATTTTTAGAATTTTAATCTTTCATCTATAAAAGGATTGTAAAACTGAATATAAAAAAATTTCTGTCTGGTTTATTCCATTTAACCTAATCTCTGCTAACAATAGAAGAAAGGTATATAAATATCTCAACATGTGTGTCTATTGAAAATCTGCTAGAAAAACCTGTGGACTTGTATTAAATCGAAAAAAATGTAACTCTCACCACGTGATTGGATTAAATTAAATAAATATTAAATACCATGTTTCCTAAAAAAATTAATGCGATGCAAAGGTTTCTATGATCGTTTGCAATATTTATATCATTAATTCAATGAATCCACTTTTTGTTTGAGGTAAACATGATTGAATTGATACTGGATACGCCACGCATTCGAATTCGAAACAAATGGCTAATTTCTAAATCATTTGTAAAATGCACACATAGTACTGATAACTTGTTCTAAATAATTATAATAAAAATAATAATACTTACACTTTATGTAACTTGAGTCAAAAATTGCATTGATGAGTAACTGTTATATATTTTCATACTTTGTTCCGAGACTCTCATATTTAACATAATATTTTCACTAATATTTTCAATCAATCATCAATCAATCTTCTAAATCAATCATTGAAGTTGGCTGATTTATATAAAAAGGCTGATTTATATATAAAGTATTATTATTAAAACTTTTTTAAATCTTTTCGTCCACCAATTTCATGCCAATCAATGTTCAGAATCACTCCAAGGCTGATAATCAAATGAATATGTGTTTGCGTATGTGAATGAATGTGTGTGTGTGTTACTGTTCTACACACCAGACCATATGACCTAGAGAAACCGCACTTGATATATTCCTATTTACTTTGAAGGATGAAAATATTCGGAAGGCGGAATTTTTTTAGGGGAACTTTTATTAATTAAAATTAAGCTAATATTTTTAATTTTTCTGCGATAATTTCCTCGAATATTACAGTGTAAAATTGTTTTTTAAATCGTCTTAAAAATGACTTTTTACATGGTTACCATTGTCTTAATTTATAAATTCAAATTCTATTTTTAGTGATTATTTGTAAGAAATATTGTAATCATATTTTCTTACAATTCATTTCCCACACAATGAAAGTGGAATTTAACCTTCAAGAGCACGTTAAGAATGTACCAGTGATTGCCGTCACTTTGACAAAAACTCAAACTGAATAATTAAATTAACTCTTATTGCAAATTAAACCGAGGATAGTGTGATCTACAGCAAGTGTTTAAAAAAGAAGCGCAATATTATGGAACAAATATAAAATGTGATATTTACACAATTCCATGACAGCTTATTACGAATTAGAGATATATAAAGCAATGAACAAATAATTGTGAGGCTTCTATAATAATATGAGTTATGTGCCTTTCAAAGTTTAAACATATTTGGCTGAGAAGTTATAAAGATAGGAAGGCACATAACTATTTAATTAAGAAGTTTAGAAAGCATTACTCATGGTGGACCAGCTGGTCGCCAAAGGCGGCTAGTATGAAATAAAAAATTGATATAAATGGTCAAATGATTGGAATAGGTAGAATATCTAAAGGTTTTGGAAGTAATTCCACCATATAACGAATCAAATGAATATAGTGAGAAGAAATATATGTATATATTTCATATTTTTTAATTAGACGGTGATAAGGCACAGGCGATCATCGAGGATATATGTATGGTCATTAGCTCTCGCATAAAACAAAAATTAATACACAGTTGACAATATTATTTATATAATAGACTTAATATTTATATAATTGATAACTGACATAAAAATAAAAAAGTGCTTTTCAAATTTCAGTTCAATATAGCATACTAGATAAGGCTTAATCCCTTTTTTCAACCCTTTAAATCCCTTTATTAACATTTTTTTAACCTCTCAATTCAATAGCTAGGGTTAAAAAGGTAGAGCTTTTCACGAGGAATTATTCCAATCAAAAAATTTGACAAACTTTTAATTTCTTTCTTTATCGTAATTTTCCTTCATTAATTGTAATTAATTTAGATGTAATCAGGTATTAGATTAAACTTCCTGATGGGAAATCTACATGCGTAAATCTGTATATAAAAATTGTGAATGATACACCAAAACGGAAGCATCGAGGTAAATTAAAAGTATCATGCAATTTTATCCAAATGTAGTTTTCTATTAATTATAAAATATATATAATCAGACAAAGGATTAATTATTTATGAGTGTCTATTCTTGATTATTTGAATAGTCATTTAAAATCACACACACACAAAATAGATAAATGAAATGTACGTTGGTTTGACATTCTTATAGTAATTATGTCGAATTTTTGCGATAATCTAAAAGGACAGGAAGAGGCACAAAATTCATACTTGATTGCGAAATCTAATCAAACTGTACTTAGAAATAATTGCTTTTAACAATAATAATGAAGATGATAATAATTGTTTTCTTGTTTGGGTCTGACAATTTTTAAGGTTGATCCTGAACCAATGTGTGCAGTTTATGATGTTTTCTTCAATAAGTAACGGCCCCATAAGCAACAAAATCTCAATAAAGTAACGTTAAGTCATTTATTTGATACGAGTAAATAACAGGTTGTAATTTCAAGACATAACTATGAATGCTGCACTTTTGAATATTCAATTGCATTTTTATTAAGGAATTTAACTGCAAGATTTTACATTAGAACGTCCTTAAAAACGTGTAATTAAGACACGCTATACTTTGCAGAAGATTAATCAAAAGCTCTCTCATTTATCCAATCATATTTTAACCTCTATCGAAGAGTGCTCATTAGCATATCTACAAAAAGAAAAAAAAAATGCTTCAGAGAACTGTAAAATAAGCGCAAAATTCTTGAACTAAATATTGATTTCTTAGAAATGTTTTATAGATCTACAATTTTATCTAAGAAAAATATTCTAAAAATATCTAAGAAATATAAAAATCATTCTAAAAGTCTTCTTTGATAAACTATTGAAAAAAAAAAATCTGGAGATGGATTTCGAGGTTAAGACTTTTAGAATATGATCCATTTCTTAATATTCGTAACAAAATTAATCAAACGCTGAAATAAATTTTTTTTGCAATTTGCTTTCATCTACATCAAGGTATATTATGATTAAATATTAATAATTTTCTGAATAGAAACAATTCTTAAATTTTTTTTATGAATTTGAATGAAATTATTCTATGCAGTTCATTAAAAAAGATTTAAAAAGGGGTCACATCATTAAAAAGAATGACGCAGAATTCCATGTTTTTACACAATATAAATCTGATAAGTGAAACAATATAATAATTTATTTTATTATATTCATAGAAATTTAGACTTCTTTAAAACGTAAAACTCAGTTGCATCTGCTTACTTTATGAAAAATAATTAGAGGTAGAGATTAGCGTAAAAAGTATGAATTTGCATTATAAAAATAGTTTAACTCAGAATGAGAAATATATTTCGTACAATAACCATATATCGAAGGCAATTTTTCAAATATATCCTTTTCTAGTTCTTAGTGCTTCAATGCCATGTTTAATCACAAGTAAGCTAAAACTGCATTAAGAAAAAAAAATAATTCAATGGAACTTTGAAACAATATTTTGATCAAATAAGCTATATCAAAGAAATCCTACGGAAACCAAACGCAGTTTAAACTTAAGTCCGCATAGAGCCATTATGGGACATACTATTGGGGAACTATTTCTGTTCCTCTTTTCTTGAACGAGCCCTTTCCTTTCTCACCCCTCGTTTTTTCCTAACGCCGATTCATTACAATGACCTATGCCTAAAGGAATCTCCGGACCCTAAGATCTTGCGACATCCTTAAATGGTCGTAAAGAATTCATTGTGTTGACTCCCCTCCAAGTCATAAAGAGGGCAACACTTGAGGGGGTGAGCACAACGTTAAATTGCGGGCAAAACCGTCTTGGAACAGTATACCCCCAACGTCAATTTCCGTGCAAAACGAAAGGACGTTCTTCATTACCCTATGTCGAAATACGTGCAGCGCCCTTTTAAGACATCTTGGGGCAACGTCGATATACGTATGGAACGCTTAGAGGGTTAAACTTGACAGAAACATATCTTAAATGAAAAAAAAATTATACAAGCAATTTTTAATTCTAATAAAAGTTAATTTAAAATTTTCTATCTTTTACCGAAAACAATATGACTTGAAATTGAATTTTGTACCATTTCAAAATCCATAGATTTGTAATTTATTGGTTTGAATTCAGTTTCAACTTTTTATTAATGTTGTAATTTTTTTAGTTTAATCAGAAGTGTGTGTGTGTGTGTGTGTGTGTGTGTGTGTGTGTGTGTGTGTGT
>JAPMOQ010000260.1:0-10151 GCA_026543055.1 Argiope trifasciata | reverse complement strand
TGTGTGTGTGTGTGTGTGTGTGTGTGTGTGTGTGTGTGTAAACGCATTTATCATTTTATAATTATACTTAAAATTATAAAAAAAATTCTTTAGAAATATTAATAAAAATAATGATTAATATTTATCTAACTGCTTTCCAGATAGTACTTCTGGATAACTGAAATATTTTTATTGAACTTTTACGACATTTTTTTAAGAATATGTTTGAAAAGTAAATTAAGAGTTCGAAACTCATTACTGGAATTTTTTTTCTATCCAAAAAAAAAGCCTCTATTCCTCAGTTGGCAACTTATCGTTAAAAAAATCCATTTCAACGCATATGAAAAAATAATTTCGAACTCTCCATTATTAGTTAAAATCTCGTTAATTAATTAATTATTCTCATTAAAATTAAATATTTTCTATTTGTTTCAATTAAATCTTGAAGCTAAATTTGTGCACTTTTTTTCTTTCGTATTTATCAATTCCTACAATTATTTCACGCTCTTCCTATATATAACTTGTTCAGATGCTTTTTATAAAATTATATTATAATTTATATACTTTTAATAAAATATTTTTTATTCATCCACTCAAGTTCAAGTACATTTTTTAAAACTTTTAGTGGAATGACACTTGATGTTAATACAGTTTTTTTGTCCAAAGATTAACTCAATAATTAAATTTTATTAATTTTTATTACATTAAATAGTTTTAACAGTTTATAATGAAAATTGAAATTGACAGGCAATAGCTCAATCTATAAAATACAAGGGTTTCAGTATTTTTCACTTGAAGGTGAAGAATACTAGTTATATTCTTGCAAAAATCCATAATTTTTTGATACTTAATAACTTTTTTGATAATTGCTAAATGAAAAGTAACTAAAATAAAAAAAAATCTTTGTTGACCTAATTTGGAATTGAATTAATAATTATATAAGAAATCAAAATTACAACTAGTTAAATTTAAAAAATTTGGCATTGATATCAAACTCTAAATCTAATATCAGTCGAAAACGGTTCTTGATTATTGTCAATTCACAATTCAGTTACTCTAAACACGAAATATCCTTATAATATTAGTACAGTGTTCATTCTCAGATTAGAAAACCCTTTGCGTTTTTGTGCATTCTTCAGAGGTCTTCATATCATTAAAAAAAGTTTGAAAATATCTATATGAAGAGAGAATGCTTACTTTAACAGAAGGGTAAATTTAGATTATTCTCTGAATTAGATGTAATTGCTCATCTTTTTGCTTATCTCACTTAGCGAAGTATAATCGTTGAAAGATGCTGGTCTCGAGATCCTGTAACGAACAGTACAAGAAAGTTGAAGATAAGGAGCCTTCGAGAATTTGAGAAGAATCAGTAATAAAACTAAAAATTGAAATAGCTTTGCAATAATAAAGTTCTAAATTCTTTTTCTTCAGTTATCAATAGAAGGAATGACGTGGTAAGTGTCATTTTATTCAAAGGAGAAAAGTTCCAATGGGATAGCAATAAGAATGGAAGTGTCAACTGAACATATTATTTATTCCGTTTTTGTCAGTTATCCAGATAAATTCTTTTTTCCCGATTCTGGAAAAGAATTCTGAAAAATGATGTATTATAGCCAGAGATGTACATTAATCTTTACTACAGTCACCGCCTTTAAATCTCAACAGTTCACTTTTTAATACTATTTTTATATTATTCATTTTTTTTAAAAAAGTGGGGTCTTTTTAATTGAGATGAATTATATTTCATGAAATTATAAAAAAAGTTATAAAATTTAAATCTGCGTAAAAAATTAATATGCATTCAATCATAGTGTGAATATTTACTTCTATTTGCAAAACTGCTATTTTTGTCTTTCTGTCATTATCTTTTAATAAATTTAAAATTATTTAATCAAACTATTTATTTAGTTATAAATAAAAGGACCTGCCCATGTTTATAATATTTCTAATATTTCTTGAATACGTTTACATTATAATCGTAAAATATTTAGACCTCTGTCTCTGATTCGCGACTAATACAAAGAGAATAGAGCTGAAATCTTATAACTTTAAACGAGCATTTCTTGTATATATATATATATATATATATATATATATATATAGATAGATAGATAGATAGATAATCTCGGAAAGACATCTAACGATTTGGATCAAATTTTATGTTTATATAAGGTTTTGCTTTTCAAGTTATGTGCATTTCCAGAAATTACATTTAAAAAAATCTTTTTTTGTACCTATTAGAATAAGTATATTCTATTTCCACTCCACAGTATGGACAGTGTAGTACTGTGATCTGAACAACATGAATGACGCGTATGCTACAGTCCTCAGTTCGTGTCTAGATATTTACTTTATTTATTTTTTCTCTTTACACTTGTATTTATATTTTATATGTTTGCTTTTTAAGTTCATCTATTTAAGTGTCTTTTATGTAGAAAAGATAGTTTGTATACAAAAAAATGTTACTAACTTATTAAAGCTTAATATTATTATTATCAATGACGTAAAAAAATTTATGTTGTGACGTTTTAAGAAGTTATCACAGAAAAGCACACTAATTTTACTTAGGTTTAATTTATAAAATTCCAATGAAAAATTTTAGAAAATCCTACCTAAATTCATATTATTATCCTCTAAAGTATATATGTACTAAATCAGATATTCTACGGCTTCCAGTTTGGTCTGTAGACTCCCAACATGTACACACATATATCCACTAGTAGACATATATCCACTTTCTTCTCTATTATAAATAGAGATGGATTTTTAAAAAATAAAATTTAACCTCTTTTGTAAAAAAAAAAAAAAGATTTTCTTATTATTCCATGTAAACAAATGTTTTGATTATATTCAAATCCTATGCCTGAATTTTCCCAAAAACATCTCGATAATGATGCAACAATTAAATTGTATGTGTGAGTACAGTTGGAGTGCTTGCGTGTGTGTTTATTTACTGAAGACAGTTACCAAACGTTGTCATATTTCATCTATAATTAAGTTTGGAATTCAAAATAATTTGAAATGAAATATTCAATGACATTATTAATTATTTTTAAATAATATATCTCTTAACCTAAGGCTGAAAAGAAATAGCCCCTTCTACCAAGCAGTTCTGCACAATATAATTAGTTTGTTGCCTTCCTGTCGGATTGAACATCAATCACTGGGGCCGTGTTTCAATCCTGTAAACGAATTCAAAGGAGTATACTTTCATATTAAACTACTGAACTCTACCAACAAAACCGCGGATAACCCTAACTTTATAGGAGAAATGGCCTTGAAAACGATCAGTCACATCCCAGGAATGAACAGAATCACTCTGGTAACGGTGTCTTTATCATTATTCCCACTTCTAAATATTGCTTTAAATAGAGAAATTCTTATTACTGTTCTGTGCTCAGGTCTGAGCTTATCGCAATTGAGAAGGGTCTTAATTTTGTCAAAGGTATTACTGATCCTGATTTTATGACTATTTGGATACTCACTGACAGTAGATCCTGAATTAAATACCTTAGTAATTGGTAGGATGTTGGTGACAGAACTGGGTTATCCAGCTTAACACTTATCAACAGACTTACTGGTAATTTTGAAGATCATTTCCAATGGAACTTTTGCCACGCCGCTGGTATTTTCGGCAACGAAATGGCTCATATTCTGGCAAGGGCTGCTGCTCTTGGTGCTCCTCATCCAAATAAGTATTGCACCTTTAGTGAGGTTTTCTCGGAAGAAAAGAAATTGAATAAGAACTTATAGAAACTCTATCTGGATCACCATTGGTATTCTAGGTAGAGCCCTGGTAGTGTTCTATTCAAGGGTAACAGATATCAGCAGACTAATCACTCTCGTTTTGCCAGTGGACACTTGGGGTCTCTCTCCTTGGAGCAGGTCCAGAAAGATTTTAAGACTTGCACCTAGTATAAATCTGCCCAGGCTTTGCCTCAGCGTATTTTAATTTGCATCGATTTTAAATTGGAATTGTTTTCCAAACCTCTATTATTTTTAGATTTTCTGGAAGTTTTGGACTTATTTAATTGATTTGATATTGTCGTATCAACTAGGAATCAGCAGCAAAAAAATTTATATCTGATTATTCAAAACCAAAATCAAATTGAATTATCTATAGAATTTAATGAAAATTTCTCGCTTTCGTTTCTGAAAATTGACTTCAGACGTCTTATTTAATTTTAAAAACTAAATATATATTACAGAATTTTTTAATTAAAATTTATGATTTTATAATACCAATTATAGTAACCAAACACAGCAAACAATTTATTAAATTGAGCAAAAAAACTTATTTTGTTTTGTTCTTCTTAACTTAGAGGAAAGAACCAAAATAAACTTATCACTCTTTCTCAGACAGATTCGATTGGTCACATTTTTCAGGTATAAAAAGGAGAAAAAATTCTTCCTCGATATTTCCGTGAAGTAAATATATATCTACCTCTCGAATGATAATAGACAGTGGAAAGTGTTTATCCCCCACCCCTTCTATTCAGTGGTAAACCCCGATCAATATGAAGAAATCTTTTCTCCAAATAACTACTCCTGTTTCTTTATTGCTCAGAGTTAAAGCTAACTTTCCCGGGGTCAATACCACAATTTGCCAGTCGAATTATCGAAGCAGTATTGCCAGTTTCAATCCTTGTATTTTCAAAAATTAATTAATTTTCATTTTGCTTTTTTCTACGTTTAATGTCTATTTCGTTTTTTTTTTTTTTTTTAATTCCAAATTGAAAGTCCGTGAACTAGAAGGTTGAAAATCTAGGATCTGCATACTTGCATATCATTAAGATTCAAAATATGTTGTTACTTTAAAAAAAATGTGATTTTTTTTCCTCGGAAATAAAACTAGATAAATGTCTTTAAAATTTATAATATTTAATAATAATAAATTTGCATGCATGTGTGTCTGTGAGCGCGCACACGGGCTTAAGAGAGACAGAATTTGGAAATAATAAATTATAAACAAGTAATATAAAAAGAAATTATTAAAATTATATTCCTTCTTTGGTCAACAAAGAAAAATTTTATTTTAGTTGCTTTTTATTAAATAATTATCAAAAAATCATAAAACATCAAAAAATGATTGATTTTCGCAAGAATCGAACACGCATTGAATCTTCACGTGAAAAAAACCGCAGTCCTTGTATTTTACCGATTGAACTACTGCCTATTGAGTCCAATTTTAATTACAAACTGCTAAAACTCTATTTAAAGTTATTAAAAGTTCTATATTTTAAGTTATTAAAAATTATTTTAACATCAAATAATATTTGAAAAAAACTATATTAACATCAAGTGTCATCCACTATAAGTTTAAAAAATGTGTTTAAACTTGAGTGGATGAATTAAAAAAATATTTTATTAACGATAGAAAAGAAATTTTTAAAAATATTTTACAACTATATCTCCATTTTCATGAATGAAATTTAAATTGTTGCTATCAAAATATCGTTCTGATTTTAATGTTTTACTTTCGACAATAACGCTGAGAAAAATTGGCTTATTTCCCCCAATTAGATAAACTTTTAAATAAAGCGTGCTAATAATTAATATTTTGTACATTTAAAAATTCGAGGCTCATGATTAATTTAGAAAGAAAGTATTGATGAATTATTTTAAGAATTTAGATCAAACATTTCTGCACCGTCTCTTTTTTGCAGCAAATTTCACTCTCTTATTATAGAACCCTAGATTATTTTCATTGAATGACATAAATTTTCATTAAGTAGTCTACTGTATTATGTAACGGAAATCATAATATATTTTCTGTAGTGCATACAAAACTTTTAACGTATGTGAATACACTACGGCTGAAATTCTTGCAAAACGCTTGAAAATAGTTATGTTTTTGAAAAAAAATTATAATATATTGAAAAGAAATGATATTTAAAAAAATATTGAAAAGACATCTTTAGAAACAAAATATATTAGTTTACTGCGAAAGAAATTTTTTAAAATACGAAAACTTTTTTGGTTAAAATTAGGCATAAAGCTAAATCTTTTAGTTTAGAGGTTTATCGAATGATTTAATTAAAATTTTTCAGATAGCTGAAGAAATATGTTATATAGCTCTTTAACTAAGAAATAAGTTATATTTCTATTCATTTTTTAAATATTGTTCGACTGCTAAGTAACATGGAAATTCCAATTTTTCACTTCTGAAACACTAAAGCAACAGCAATATATTTCTAAATAGATTATTTATTCTTTAATTCAGAAATTGTAGAACATTTTGACGAATTTCTATATCAAATTTGAGCAAAAGGTATGCCTTAGATTTTAATTTATTAGGTTCTTATTTATTAGATTTTTATTTATTAGGTTTTTCTCGTGAGAAAATTATATCAATGCCTAGAAATTAAGGAAACAATCTAAAAATGCAAAATTACATTTTAACATATGCAAATATAAAAATAGGCTCAACTTCCCCACAAAATAGACGTAAAGGAAAATTTTAATGATTTTATAAAGACACTTGTTCAAATATTAAGAATACTAGATTTGAAAAAATCACAATTTTGAAAATAAATTAAGTTTTAAATGTAGTCACCTATCCTAAATTATTCCTTTTTCCGCAATTATATTTTTATGTACATTTCGATTCAACAAGCATTTTAATAGACTAGTTGAAATATAATAACTTCTCTTTCAATTTTAGATGAAATAAATGAAAAATAACGGATAAGTATGGCCCATTCATCATAATTGTTTAATGCTTCTTAAATAGTACATATCCATAACTGTCAAAATTTTAGAAATACTTTCCCGAAATAGCTATTGAGATAAATTATCCACAAAAGATAAAATGGAAATTGTAAAAAGCTAATAATTCTACAGAATCAGCTGCTCCTTAAAAGATATTTTTGTAATAAAAGTATTAATTGTAGATGTAAAACAAGTAGAAATATCAAATTATAGGGGAAATTCAAAAAATAACTTTATTTTTATGACAATTATTCTAGAGACTCAATAATATTGATTGATGCAATTAAATTATGTTGTTGATTAAGTTACATGTAGAAGTATAATATTATTAACATATATAAATATCTATATAATATGAAAAGTTTAATAATACAATTCATTATAAATATTTTAGGATAAAAAAATTGGAAACCCAAAATTAGTCTAATCTTGCATGTATTAATAATAAAAAACAATGGCCAGTAACATCAAAATAAATCTATAAAAGAATTTTTTAATTTTGTAGTATTAAGTTATGAAGTAATTGAATCTATAAAATTGTGTTTGCATGATTTGATAGCACTAAAATTAAGAAATAGAAATTTCTTTACATTTTTCAAATATTTGTTTTTAATGTCGAATGGAAAATAAAAAAAAAATTCTACGAGCCATCTAAGAAAAAAAAATTTCATTTTGAGTAAAATTTATTATAATTAGGTTGCTTCAACCGACCAGTTTGTTCACTGGGGATATTTGTTATATTTAATTTCTCAACAAACGATTAACCAATCGTTTGTTGTGAAATGAAATATAACAATTATAATAATAGCAATTTCATGTTCCATGATTCCTCCATAGTGTTTAGTGTTTAAAACTTGTAGATGACGCTTGATAGTAAAACAGTTTTTTCCGAATATTGATTAATTTATTAAATTTAATTAATTTTTAATACTTTAAATAGAGCTTTAGCAGTTTCTAATGGAAATTGAAATCGGCAGGCAGTACTTCAATCAGTAAAATGCAAGGATTTCAACATTTTTCCCGTGAAGGTGAAGAATGCGAATTCAACTCTTGCGAAAATAAATAATTTTTCGATACGATATATTTTAGTAACTAAAATAAAAATTTTCTATGTTGACCAAAGTAGGAATTAAATTAAAATTTTTTTTTTAAATTACTTTTTTTTGTCTCATAAACTAGACTTATATTGAACAGAATTCTTCTTCTTTACCTTTCAATAAAGGAAGAAAATCGTGAGATTCAATTCTTCAGGAAGTAATGAAAACTGTTTGAGTTTCAGGAAATAATTTATTCTTCGACATTAGCCAAAAAAATATTTCTGCAAAATTTCCAATATTCAGAAAAAAATCGCATAACAATTTAAATTTGTATCATTGAATTTTAAAGCGATGTAAAATTCAGTTTTGTGCAAAATATTTTCCTAAGTTATAGAAGAAAAACGCTAAACTTTTGTTTAGATTTTAAGTAATTGAAATGGTAAGAAAATTTAATCCTTTGACACTAGATTTACCATACCAGTCATTTTGACTGGTCGTGCAATGGTAGAAATAGATATATTTAAATGGCTGGTAAATCTAGTGTTAAAGGAGAGCATTCCACCCTCCAAGGTTTATATGTGCCAATTTTGGTAGTTATAGATCTAAGTGATCTTCCCTGTAGAGCGCCAAAAAATTATTAGTAGAAATATCTTTATTATTAGTAGAAATAGAGATTATTTTGCTTATTGAAGACGTAACTTCTTAGCTGACTTGGTATTTGTGCAAATTATTGTATTTTTATAATTATATTTACATTTCAAAGAGGTTTTAATATTTATAAAGGCAAAGAGAGAATATTTATAAAGGTAGGTTTTAATATTTATAATTTCCCAGACAATAATTATAACATGCATAGCTATACATGCAAATTAATTATACGTAACAATAGCAATATAGGTACATAACGAGTAAAAATACATGTATGAAATTTCGGATTTGTAATATTATTCCCCTGTATACCTGATCTTGAAATAAGGAATATTATTTTACAGATAGTTATAACAGACACTGAATGGGATCCGAAACAATGATTTACTTAAAATATAAAATGTATAAAATCCTGAAATAAATATAAATGCATAAGCTCATTGTATAAAATCCTCATACAGTTATTTTATCTTTGCATAATTCATGTTCTAAGACTGTTTTGCATCTCTAACACGATTCTCTCAAATTCTAAATATTGATAAAAAAAATGTCCTAAGAAAGGACTTTATACATTGTAATCTTATGCATCCTTTCAAATTTGCTATAATAATTCCACAGTGTGTTTTAAAGCTTCTGAACTGAAGCGTAAAAAATATAATCATTGAAAAAATCTTTTTTTTTTTTTACTTTACAATAAATTGAAATTTTATAGTACTTAATATTTCACAAAAAATTGAAAATTCCATGCTATTCAAAAACTGATCCCCAATATTAGAAAATAAAATTAAAAATATAGCTTATTTATAATTTTAAGAACTAGATAATATATTGCTTAACAATCCAACTTCTGATTCAGCGATTTCCGTAGGTTTGTAATTAATTCATTTTCTATTGCATCTCGCGCTTAAAAATTTAGAGCCTTTGTTTTTACAATTACTTATTTTTATTGTAACATATTATTATCGAGTAACATATAATATCAGTTCACTTCGTTTAAAAAACATTTGAACATATTTGCAAGCATCGTATCTATATAGTGATTTTCAAAAATTACGACTTGGAAGGACTAAGTTATCTGCAAGATCTACAACAAGTCATTTGATAAACTTTTAAACAAAGAATTTATATTTCCTATTCAGCAGAAAAAACATTCTTACATTTTCCAAAATTCATATAGTCAATAACTGGTTCCTTATGTATTATCTCGATCTATTTTTTTTCAAAAAAGCATTCAAAAATATAAGTATTTTATAACATTTCTATGAAAAAAAATTCATTTCCGACAAATGACATACCTTAACCACTAGATAAATAGTGAAAAATCGCATCACTTGCTAGTTTAAATTCCGAATCTCGTGTGGTTTAAAATGGAGGGCAAACACAGCCATGCATTCCGATTTTCAAAAAGTAATCAAAATTCCGAAGGACTGAGTGCATTTGGTCGTTAAAAGTTGGAATACTCAGCAAATAAGGAAACTGATATTCTTTACCCACAACAACAAAAGATTCTGGATTAAAATATTTATATCATTATTGCTTTTTTTATGTTTATTCGCATGTTATAGCCAGCTATATTTTTAGAAAAGAACGAGAAAAAAACTATCATTTAATGATAAAGGCCATAGTTGAAAGGATTTCAACTTATGTTTGATGATAAACAAAGAGCAGTAAGAATGCTGTTTGCTATTTATCTGGGTATAAAAGGTACCGGAGACGAAAATAAAAAAGAAACATCTGAAGAACTGTAAAATAACCGTTCTAAAAGTCGAAGAAAAA
>JAPMOQ010000257.1:0-25956 GCA_026543055.1 Argiope trifasciata | reverse complement strand
CCGTCCTAAAGCCAAATTCATGTAAAAAACAATCTAAGCCACATTTATCTGAATATATTAGACAACTCAGATTTACAGAAATCAGACCTACTTTTTTCTGAAAAAGCCGAATGGTGCATTTCTAAATCGAAATATTTAAAAATAAAACTTTTTTTAATTACTTTTTTTAGAATAGTTAAATAAAAAAATTCTACTTTAAAATGCAAAGCATTTTTTATATCCCAGCCTTTCCTTATAAAAAACGCATAATTAAAACCACTTTCTATTTAATTCAAAGATGGTCATTTATGCAAATTGACTTTATATTTCCGCAGTAAATTAGTTTATTCGGCAAACTAAGTTTGTATTTTTGCTGTGGATTAATGCTCTAATATTGTTTTAATTTGAGTAAAAGAGATAATTTAGTGCTTTTTATGAATGTTTCAGCATAATTTTCAAATATCTATAACACAGTGACTCGTTCTGAAATTTTGATGTCAGCAATAAAAATTTATTAGGTTGGTGCGTATGAAATGTCGGATTCTTAAGTGATTGTATAAAACTGCATATCTTTCTTCAAAAGCTGTTTATTCAATCAAAGTATGCTCCATTCGCTTCAATACACTTCTCCCAACGAGATTTTAAAGCGTAGATGCCTGTCTTAAAAAAATTTTGGTCTTTAGAATTAATAAACTCTGATATCGAGTTTTTTAGACTGTCTTCATTTTCATAGTGTTTGCCCCTTAAAACAGCTCTAAATGCTTGAAAAAATGAAAATCGGTCGGCGAGAGATCCGGTGAATATGGTGGATGCTGCAAAACTTCATATTCCAGTTCGTTCCAGCTTATTTCGCTCTGTCAGTGCGTGCGGTACCCACTTGTCCATCTTCTTAACCTTGCCAATCACAGAAAGGTGTCTCAATATCGTTGTATGGTCAACTTTCATCCTGATAGCAAGTTCCCTCGTGGATACGGCTGGATCCGCTTCCACTAGAGCCTTCATGTCATCATTCTTCACAGACGTTTTGGGTCTTCCGCGCGGCTCATTTTGCAGTGAAAAATCGCCAGTCCGAAATTTTTCGAACCAACGCTGCACTTTCCGATCGTTAACCGTATTCTCCCCAAACGCTTGGTTTATGTTGCGTGCAGCTTTTGCAGCACTATTACCAAGTTTGTACTCATATAAGAAAATGACGCGAATGTCGGCAGAATTCATATCGGCAATAAACTCAAAAGAAATAACAAAAGGGAAGACCTTCGAGAAAACCTATTTTGCTGAAATGAGTCTCTGGCAATGGACAATACGACTATGAATGAGGTTATGCCAAAGACAAAAGTATAACGAAAACAGGGAGACAAACGTCCGCATGTAAAGAGAATCCGACATTTCATACGCACCAATCTAATAGTAAATTCAATCATATTTTTTTATCATATTGTGTGGTATTATATATTGTTTTTCATCAAACAGATTTGCTATTTAATTTTAACCAGTTTCTCAGTAATAACATATTTGATTAGTTATAAACTCATCATTTACTATCACTTTCCTAAATTGCCCTAATTAATTGGCACTGACACTCTTCTACAATTCTTCAAAGCTCGTTGATTGAATTTCATGCGAACGGTTTCAATTAATCCTCATTTCTAATTCTCGAGTGTATTTCATTGTTTTAATGATATTAGATTTCTAAATAAAAATATTACAAAAGGAGGAATTTCTAAATACTCTTTCTAATTTTTGTTTTAAACATGTGCCTAAAATTAGTAGTCTTATAGTAATTTGGTAGGTTTAATGTGTTCAGAAAGTAAGGAGATATTCACAGAAGTACAAAATAACACATGCAAATTTAATCATACGTTTGAAATAGAATGAACTATCACACATTGGAACACATCAATAAATGGATCTCCTTGTCCCACAGCACCGAAATCAAAGTTAGAAAATCTCAGTGTGGATAAATATTCCGTAATCTTCTTCTAGCTGGCAATGAATTCCTCAGCTGAGGAGTTCATTTCCAGCTAGATTAAGATTACGGAGCATCTGTATTATTAAAAATACAGGTGATTGTTTTATTGAAAGGAATTTGAAATATGCAGAAAGAACAATAGTGAATTTGGTCAAATCAAACGAAAAAAAATGAGACAATTCTGTTATAAGATATGACAAGGGTGACGGCAATCAAAGAGACGAACAGAGGTGAAAGTAGACAATGAGATACGCAATACGTATCAAAAGAAATACGAAATGGGCAAAAAAGACCTCCAAGCTCCTCCACTATAAATGAGAAAATATGTCAGATATCGAAGGTCTGAAACAATTTTATAATCGCATTCTTGTGAAAGCGATTGCACATAAGCCTTAGATCTCTATTGGCAATATCGTACTGAAGATAGTGCCAAAATTAATTACTAAATGAGTAAAATGGTTTACTTTATGACGTGTTTAAATTGAATATGGCAACTTCCAAAGGAGAATAAAGTCACATGAATATGATTGTTTCGTTTACATTTGATTGTTCCTTCTATATCTGCAAGAATTGATATAATTATAATTTTTTAAAAATGTAAATAGAAAATGTTAGGAAATGCAATTGTTAGGAAACTGCCATCAAACTAGTACTAATTATGTCATCTAAGTTTGCTTTTTGTCTATGTGAAGATGTATAAAATTCCACTTTTTTTCAAGGGGCAATAATCTCTCTCTCTTTTTAAGAACTACGATGTAGAATGAGTCATGCAATTTCAGGTAAATCTGCAAGAGAGTTTTAGCGATATAATGTAATATATACTATTATTATTATATATATTATGTAATATATATTATATTATTATCATTAGAAATTGAAATAACAAATACATTTGTCTTATCTTTAACAAATGTGTAAAAGAAATATGATCTTATTGATTCTAATTAAACTGCTTAATACAACATGTAACTAAAATATTTTCTACCTTATTTTTTATATTTCGAATATTGTTTGTCATATTTAAAGATATCTCGTTCCAAATTTATTTAAAATTTTGTTAAGAGAAAAATAAATTCCTGTAAAGACAATTAAAAGACCCCAAGGGATTCACTCAAAAATCAGATCTAAACCTGATATCAAATGTTTTCTTAGTCTGGCAGAAAAAAAACTAAGAACGTCTCCAAAATAATGCTGTTTTCTTGGATATATTCAGCATAAAAAAAAAGTCATTTTTAAGTGGAAAGAAAACTGGAAAATCCCAAGAGTCGATAAAAAAGTGCTTCAAACATTTTATCTGGTGCTTAAAACTGGTGAGTATAAATTTAGAGAAATTCTATTTTTCTTGTTACATTATTTAGAAGACTTAAAATGAGGGTTCAGAAAAGAGTTTTCGCAACCTTGTTTCAAAAACTGGATTTAAAAAAATATGTATTATTTGATTTGATGCCTAAGCTTTAAAAAAATCGTTTTGAGTAAAGAATTTTTATGCTCAGAAATCACGAACATTTCCAATTAGAATGGGGTTAGTTCGATTTGTGAGTTTACTGAATGAGATTCAGAAAAAGCACTTACTCAAATATGCGCAATTTGTTTGAGATTCTAATAAATATATTTCTCAAGTTTGAGGACATAAATTCAAGCTAATGATAGGTAATTCTTTAATGAGTTGTATTTTTCAATAAAAATCAGTTTTCAGGTAGATATATATTGCATATCTTCATATTGTTACAAACCTGAAATGCTGCCTTCCAGCGCAGTTCTATCACCAAATAGATTTATCTGCAATATTCTGTATTGAATGCAAAAGCTTGTCGACTTTGGTGACAAAATAAATAAAGCCAGAACTTCCTAAATTTCGACGATCCATCGAATAAGAACTAAAATACGCCTGATTGGTCCAGAAGGCTCTAGACCTTTTTTCTATGAGTTATAAAAGGCGGGAAGTCCCAAGCTGTATGTAGAATAGTAATCGCAGTTGGAATCGTAGTCAAGTATCGAGTAGCTAAACAATGGCGGTGGAGTGGTGGTGTTGGAGGAGGTTGGAGCCTAAGGTTGTGTGGAGCCTAAAGTACTTCTGAGCTGAGCAGTGTGCCAAGTCCTATTGTCAGTAGAGTGCCAAATTGTATGTGGAGTAGCCAATCGTGGAGTAATGAATCGATAGTTAGATACAGCTAAACCGAGGAGAAGTCTCCCTCTTCTTCTAAATTATGTCTGGCCGCTTTGTGTGGCTAGTCGTTGTTACTGTCGAGTTAGTAATTCGGGTTACAATCTGCTGAGGGTACTGCTGTGTGTTCGTGTCGGCCATACATATTTCTCATCTTTGCATCAGTGTGTTTGTGTTAAATAAATGTCGTTGTTTCTTACGGAAGCCTGTTTTTTTTCGCCATACAGCCACCATAAGAGAACCATAATACATTTACTGCACTGGTATTCCTAATTTATAGGACAGACACAAAAGGCTGAATTTTGTCTGGGGGAAAAGTTTTGCTGTACTCAGATTTGGAGTAACAATGTTAATAGTATTTTATTTGATTTTTTAAAATCAAGTAACTCATGTACTTCAATTTTAGTGTTCTAAAAATTTTTATTAAAGAACCTGAGCATCGAATGACGTATTTTGATAGTAATTATTGTAATGGCAATTGCTAATAAAACTTGTTTTTATTATAAATGATATTCGTCAGTTATGTTATAATGATATAAATTATATTCATCAGTCTTATCATGGGGATTGTCTAGCTGGGCTAGACAATCCCCATGAATGCGAAAAGGTCTAAAAAGTCCAAAAACAGAGTAATAAATTTAAATCCCTCTTTAAATAAAATATTGAAATTCATATAAAGAAATATTTTTATATGATACGCGCCAAAATTTATAAAATAATTATATTAAGTATTGAAACAGACATAATACTTTTTTTTGTAAAAGAACAGAAATATTAATGAATAAAATTTTTACTGTACCAATTTAAAAATATCTATAAGGACATGCATCTGTTTGATCTTTTAAAATAAAGTTTCTCACGTACTAAATTTTTAGATCAATCAAGATTTACGTTAAAAAAATTGACATGGTTAGATTACTGCAATGGCAGTTGTCAATGCTGTACTTATAAATATAACTGATATCAGCTTCCTTCTTTTTTATGAATGTCAATTTGTGTAAATGTATGATATAAGAAAGCGATTAAATTTACATAACTTTTTTTAATTAAATTATTTAAATTCCCATAAAAATATTTCATATGATGTATGTCTAAAATCATGATATAAAATAGAGACAAAAAGCAAGAAAACACAAGAAAATTTCAGAAGAGATAAAATATGACATTTTCAGAGTAGAAATTTTTTTCTTCGGGAACTTTTACTTTAAGTTAAAAATATCTATGTTAATACGAAGGGCGATCCAAAAAAAGGTCTACAAGGTAAAGGAAAAAGGCTTTTTTAACAATAGACACAGGATATAAATGTAAATTAAGAGACATATGTGGTGGCCACTCCTCTACCTAATCACCAAACCTCTTGAAGCACTTATCGCACCACTGGACCAATTTGTAAACCCACCTTGGTAATAATCATATCCGAGTTATTGAGTCAGTTCTTAGCGCCATTTTGAAGATCACCGTCTGTACCAACCTTGTTTCGGATAAGTGTTTCATCAATGACGGAAAAATGAAAAAGTCACTGAGACCAAAATAGGGACTGAATGGGGGGGGGTGCTCCAAACCTCCCACTCAAACATTTCCAGCAATCTTTCTACCTGCTTCAAAAGAACGGCACCATTTCACCAAATGTTGTCAACTTATTGCTTAACTGCCGTACACTTCGATTATTTATCTGTGAATATCCGATGGGGCATTCTTAGTCCATAGAAATAGTACCACGGCTCTTGCCTCTGTTCGAGACCACTTATCTAGATGTCTTGTCATTACTGTCGCTGTTTCAGGTCTATGTATTAGCACTATCATCTCGAATTGCCTCAATCCCCGATTTCCTCAATTTCTACATAACAAATATTGCTGCTGTCCCTGGGAGTCAAACCGGTGGCTCCAGACCTCCCATCTAAACGTTTCCTCTGCCCGCTTCGAAAGAACAACACCGTTTTGCCGCCTGTTGTCTATTCATTGTTTCGCTCCTCGTACCCTTCAACGATTTGTCTGTGAATGCCCGATGGGGACACATTCTTGACCCATAGAAATAGGATCAAGGCTCGCATCTCTGTGCGAGACTACTAATCTAAACATCTTGCCATTACTGCTGCTGATTCAGGTCTAGGTATTAACACTATTTGCTCTAACGACAGGTCTAAAACAATTAGGGCCATCTGTCTGTGCTCTGGGTAACAATATTTTCATCCACAATTTCTACTTTCCAAATGTTGCTGCCTGTAAACTTTACTTTTTGAATCACTCCTCATATTATTCGATTTGATTTTAGGATTCAAGTAAATCACACCCTGCGTTTTTAGAGTGACTATGGGAATTTTAAAGAACTTGAACCATTTAATAGGTAAACATTGCTTATATAGCCATTTCAGATGTAACTGATTTGTGATTTTTCTTTTTATCAACGTCAGTTTATGTGACAATTGAATATAAATTTAAAAATTTGAATTCTTTTTAAAATGAAATATTTTTTCTTATGATGAATATTGAATATGTTGTATTAAAAATATTTTGTTTATAAAATCATGTTAATTATTTGAAAGAAGCAAAAGCAAGATTGTGTAAATTTATGATACCTGCATACTATAATTTTATTTTAATTTGAAAGGAAATATACAAATGAGATAATCGCTTTTTCTTCTTTTGAATCTTTCTCTAGTGCATGGAATGACTATATTAGACTCAATATTTGTTCTATGTTTTAACACTATACAAAAACTTCCTTTAATATTTAGAATTATCAGTTCAACAATATGGATGCTCTCTATTTTACGATAAAAAGAAATTATCCGAATAGTGAGCCATAGAATATGTTATCAGGGCCATAAAACTCATTTGCTTCAGAAAATCTAAGCAAAAATTTATTTCATTAAAAGCAATTTAAAATAAAAGGATAACATATAGAAATATATTACATAACGGCTAAGATTTCACCCGTTTGACATTAGAGTAAGGAAATGATGACAGAAAGTCTCAAAATGTAGGGTACGACAAAAGTAAATTTTAAACTAAACACAATTTAGTAAGAGGAAATGAAATGATATACATGATGAAATATTTACAGATACGATGAAAAATTTCTAAATGCATAGACTGACACCATTACAAGTATAATGAAATGTGTTTATATTATGTCTTATTTCTTATCTTAGCAATTTAGCTACGGTTATCAGTAATGTGATACGATACCGATTAAATAGCTATATGCTTAATGTTAAGTCAAGGGAAGTGATTTCCCCTGCTAATGACACATAATAACCGGTTCAAAATGCTTTGCATCATTTTAGATAAGTAGGTATTTTGGGGCTTAATGGCGCAAGAGTCAGATATGGCTATACTGCGCCACACATATGGTATTAAAAATTGTCATACTCTATTCAATTTAAAATTATAGGTTCTCGCTATAAAATGAAAGACATCCAATAATGAAATGTATCAACGTTTTTTTTAAACACAAATTATATCCCAGAAAGAAAGTTTGTAAAAAAATGTTAAAAGATTAAAATATCAATGAAATTCAAAAGGTAAAAATGCAATTCACAATACATTAAAACAGGTATAATAAATTAAAGAAAAAAGTGTAAAAATTCATTGTTAAATCATAGAATAGAATAAATAAATATAATCATTGCAATCTTTTGATTCTATGTTTTTTCAAGTATTTGCTATGGACAGAGAGTATTTGATGGCTTACTGTAAATTTTTTTAATGTAAACCCATTTAACTGGACAATTTTGGGAACTTTGTTTAAAAATAGTTTTATCAATTGTGGTAGAATTGGTTGAAGGGTTCGGAGCAGGTGGAGTTTCATCAATTATTTCATGGGGGTTGTATTCTATGGCATTGTCTGATTCGGTTTCGCTGTCAGTGTTTTGATTGGTTTATCTGTGGTCATAATTTCAAGTTCAGAGTTGGCTTCATCCATTTTATTAGCTGGTTTAGAAATAATTGTCTGTGAATAGCTAAAATTAGAGACTGGTTTAGACTGCGAGACTTGTAGAGGTGAAGTCTTGTAAAATTTAGAATTTGATACATTTTCAGAATTTTGTTTATGATTATTTATATATTTTTTCAAAGAAATAGCAGTTTTAAATGTATGCAGGTCCAGGGGTATACATTGAATAGCTCCCCGCAGGATAGCTCTTTAGAGTTACTCAGTTAAGGGTGTGGAGAAGCAACTGGTATATTTTCGAATGATTTTAATTTCATAATACAGATTGTTTACGAGATTGTACTTCGACCAGCAAATCGCCATATCGAAGTTATATAGTACTTTTAACATCACCAATATTGCTAGTTATACTCCTTTCAACGAGAAACAAAAAACAGAGTGAAAATTATCATTAGTATCAGATGATCATTTGATAAGGAAAAATATTAGAAAATTATGTACTATTGGAAAGGTAGAAACATGTGGTTGCCCATTTAAGGGCCCATACGATGCTGATGAAATTTCAGGCCCGACGGCAACGTACGCCATGGAGCCCAACCCTTACCCTCGGAGTTACCCCCGGGGACTATTACCACCCTTAACGACAAGCCCAAGGAGTTACCCCTTCGCTTGATCCTTTGCAAACTAGCCACTTAGATGACTAGGTACCAGCCAATTGATACACTGTGGACCACAGTGCACCACCCGTCTAATGGATCGCCAATTTGCTGTCCAGGAGAAGCAGGAAGTAAACGACTCCCTCGTCTACACTCGAGGGATGGAAAGATCAAACAGAAAGCTGAAGGCGTAGGAAAAAGTAAACATAAATGGAATAAAGATCCCTGTGTACCACGGGATTGGAACACCCGTACTCCCCTATAGTAGGTGATCCCCTGGAGGGTACATCATTTTAGTGTAAAGTACGAGAGACCAAAGAATTTTGAATTTAAAATTATGAAAACCTTAATGCTGAAATTTTTTTACAAGAAATGTAAACATTATTTTCAAATGCATTAAAATATATTTCAATATTTAAGCTGTAATATTTTTTTTTTCGTTTAGCAATAGTCTAATATAAATAAAATTTACAAAAGTCATAAGATATAAACCAACTTTAACTTATGAATGATCAAGTGTTTAAAAAATTAAATATAAATAGATTAAGGAAATTCAGCAATGTTTCCATTTCTATTAAATTTAAATCAGCAGGATGTACTGTTTAGGATGCATAGGGGCATCTTTCACATTTATTTGAAAATGGGGATCCACAAAATATAAAAAGAAAAAAGAGAATGAATAAAGCACACTGTAGTAAAAGGTAAAGAGAGCATCTGGGATTGAAACAGGAATAAGATTCATACAAGGTCTGAAAAATTTTCGCATTGTAGGCAAAAAAAGAAACAGGAATTTTTTCATCAAAATTATTTCTTGGTTTGATATATTTTGCATAAGAAACGGCTACTGCTAAATAGAACAAAGCAAGAAAAGTAGAAGAAAAACATTTCTAGCATTTTGTTTATGGTTTCGATTGGCTGACACTAGGATTCAGAAAAATTCTTTTTTTTTTCTTTTGCTTTATTGTATAGAAGGATTTAAAATGATATGCCTAGAAAAGTTTTCTTTTAAAAAATCATTTCACAAATAACATTTCAAACAATCTGTTTCTTGGTTTTGGTTTATGAAATTTTCGTACATAATTGCAAGTTGAGTAAAAGGATTATGTACGGTTGCAACACATAGATTTCTTATCAAATCGGGATTTGTCTGTTTTGAACGAATGAAATATTGTTTTGGGAAAGAGTGTACTCAACTTTAAAGCAAATCAAAAATTTTAAGACATATTTCTCATTGATAATTTCTCATTAATAATAACGATAGTCTTATAGCAAATAATAATAATTATTTTGTTTAATTTTCAAATTTTTATCTGATTTAATGTAGTATATCTCAAAGCTTCTGATTTATACTTTTACTACACACGTATTTATATATTATGGGATGTACGCAGAATTCTCATTGAAAGACAAGACAATAATGTTGCTACGCTATCCTCTCGAAGACTCTTTGCTTGTCTACGACTTCGACGCAGTTGGAGTCGCAGACAAGTAAAAATGTTTCTTTCTTGTCCAAGTAACGTTTATCTTCAATCTATGAATATCGTGTCCAGATCTGGTTGATGGTTGACTCCGATGTATTGCAACTTGAGACTGCCGGAGGAGTCCTAGGAGGCAGAGCGAGTACGTTCTGGGAGTATCTCCGTTCCTACTGGACGGAGTGTTAAAATTCTCGAACTTTCTAGCATTACCCGTTTTGTCGTCAAAATCGCCAAATTGGAAGTCAAATAGTTGTCAAGTTTGTTACCAAGTGCTGGAATCACTGGCACGGCATCCGAGCAGCATAGAATAGAAATAATTGTAAACAACAAAAAATAAACCACTTCTGCAATTTTGATATTTGTTATCACTTCGTCATAAAATTGGTATCGATGGATTTGACTTAAAGTAGCAAGCATGCTGAGATGCACAAACTGATTAGCCGAGTTAATCAACATAATTAATTATTAAAACGAAATGTTTTCATTGTAGGAATTAACATTTTAAAGTAAATTTTAGCTTCGGGTGCTTGGGTTTTGTTGAGGTATTAACAGATGAATTTAAACCCAAACTAAGCTCTAGTTGTGACTTTGGAAGTGAGACTTTTATGAATGTCCGACCAATAAGCAGGACAAATTAATCCTTCCTTGTGATAGAAAAACCAGCATTTGTAAGTGGTCACCATAACTGCCTTTTCTTTTCTCAGAGTGAAAATTCTTATCCTCTTTGCCCAAATGCAGACAACATCAGTCCTCTGCCAAAAATATTCTAGACTGTTTAGGATCTCTTTGGGAATACATTTATTCTTCTCCTTTCTTCTTGTCAATGGAATTTTGAATTTGGTCTAAGTCAGGCCCTGGAGCAATAACAAAAGTTTTAGTAATTCGATTCAGCGGACATTTTTTTGTATGCGTATCGAATTTGGTTCCAAAATGAGCTGTAGTTTTTAAAATATACATAATTTTATTCTTTGAAAATTCCATTCCTAAACAGCCAACCCATCAGGGATTATACATAAAGGTTAGTCACAGTTTTTTAAAATTATAGTCAGTAAAGAGAAAGTTATTAATTAAAAAAATTCCTATAACCAATTTATCCTACAATCAAATTTTATGTCATTCTGAGTGAAAAAAATTCACGAGATAATACGTAGGGTGATCCAAAAAATTCTTACAAAGCAAAGGAAAAATGCTTTATTAACATAATTAGATTGATACAAATACAGAGACATACTCGGTGATCCCCTCTCTAACTAATCATCAATTTTAATGAGGCATTTCTCATACCTCTGGACCAATATATTTAACCTAACATTGTAATTAATAATCAGGATACTTGCTATTAAGATAGTTCATGGAATCTTTTTGAACATCACCATGTGATATGAACCTTATATGTTTCTTCAATGTTGAGAAAAGGAAATATTTACTGTCAGCCAAATCGGGGTTGTATGAAGAGTCCCCTCACCGAAATCTATCTGTTCGCTTCAAATGAGCGACAACATTTCGTCACCTGTTTTCTACTCATTGTTTCGCCCCCGTACACTTCAACGATTTATAAGTGAATATCTAATGGGGACACTTTCTTTGCTCATAGAAATTGCATCACGTCTTGCACCTCTGTGAGAGTCCCCTTTTAAAACTACCCATTACTATCGCTGTTTCAGGTCTCGGTACGAATACCATACGCTAGAACGGCAGATTTAGATATTAGTGGGGGTCTGTCTCCTCTATGGGTGACAATACTCCTATACGCAATTTCTGCTTTCCAAATACTGCTGCTTGTAAACTTTTTTTAATCACCCCTCGCGCATTCATTTGCTTTTTCATTGGCAGAATTGTGTCCATAGAAAATTCATAACTCTCGTTATGTTCGATTTCGTCCCGAAAAACAGACAATTTCTTATCATGAAACCAATATACGCATTTTTCATCTTCCTTCCGTGACATTTCTGGCAAAATAACGTGTACTACCATTGTATTCTAAATATGAAAGGGACGTCATGAATTATTTAAATATTATTAACATTAGTTTAAATGGTGTATATAAATAAATGAAATCTTCTTTGAATTGCCTGTATTCCAAAAACTGATCTTATACATTTCTGGTACGCATTTACATATCTCTAAAACCTACCGAGGCTAATCGAGCACAAAACATCTTTTGAGTCTCGTTAAACCAAAGAAAAGGCATTATTTTTTGCACTGATGCTTGGGATAAAGATAAAAAGAAAACTATCACTAGAAAGCTTTTTACATGACACGTATGATTATGTAACATCATATAATGACTTAGCTGCATTCAGATCCATTAAGGATGATATATTGGGCAGATGCAAAAGTATTATCCTGACAGTCCATTTTTCATATGTTTTTCTTAAAGTATGGAGTAAAGAAAACGAGCATTTTCTCATTGAATGCCCTCGAACAGTAACATTTCTTTAAATCACATGAGAATTCATTTCTTTTGCTTGCAGGATACCTTTCTAGTTTTTCCCATGCATCTTTTTCAAAGAATGAGAAATGATTTTCAGTTTACATGTAAAATGTTAAATGTGTGTTTAGATATTTCCTTTCAGAATCCTTATATAGAAGCCTTTAAGCATAAAAATAAAGTTATAAATATAAATAAGATGCAACATTTCTTATTTTGTTTTATTTGGAATGAAGTGAATAATTTGATTTTAGTAAAAAATTATTTATTTAATACAAATTTATATATAAGTTAGTTATCTATTACTTTTTTAAAATAATAAAAAAGAATAGAGGGTAAGATCATAAAAGAGATCATAAAATCATAGAATAAGATCATAGAATAGATCATAAAAGAGGAAAGAATACAGAATAAGATCAATTTTAAATCAAAAGTTATGCACACAAGCGATCACTATTAATCATAATTGCTGTGAAGGTGAGCCAAATTTTTAATCCTTTCTTACGGTCAACTTTCCATTGAAGTTTCTCAATAATTTTGAACTTTTGAATTTCTAGCAAGTTCATCAGTTCAGGAAGAGATGAAAATCATTAAGATCTAAATCGCATTCTCATTGAAAGAAGACAAAATAACAAATTTACACGAGTTGATCATATAGTTCAAAAGAAGTGGAAGATGCTGAAAATCTAGACAGCCAGTTGGTCAGATACTTGCAACTCGAAAAAAAGATCTAAAAAAGGAAATTATCAGTGAGTAATTGTTGGTTTTAGATTTCATGCTCACTTCATGTTTATGGATTACTTAGATTTTAAGTCTGATGGAATATTTTGTTTTCTAAAAATGTAATTTATAAAAATATATTAGCTACAATTTCAAAAGAGATACATAAATTACTTTTTTTTAATTGTGTAATTTTCTTTTGTAATTTCTTTTTAAAAAAGTTGGCATTTAACAAAAATGCTTAAAATCGTTATTTACAAACTTTATAGATGAAATATTTGAAATGCGAAAAATTCATTTTGATATTCTCATATAAAATAAATATTCCCAGATATATACATATATGCAAATACGTACCATAATTAAAACAAACACGTCAACAAAAGAAAACATAACAATTTATTCTTATGTTTGTATTTCGAACAAAAAAAGTGCAATAAATCTTTGAT
The DNA here is from genome assembly GCA_026543055.1 of Argiope trifasciata. Taxonomy (NCBI): domain Eukaryota; kingdom Metazoa; phylum Arthropoda; class Arachnida; order Araneae; family Araneidae; genus Argiope; species Argiope trifasciata. The sequence goes on along the minus strand of JAPMOQ010000257.1, from coordinate 12,218 downwards.
TTTGTATTTTTTTTCAAACAGTAAAACTCTTCTTGTAGAGATTTCATGTGTATTTCTAATAAAAAATAAAAATATCTGAAAAAAATATTTAAACTTGTAGTTGAAAAATTCTCATACATCAATTATCTCACAAAAAACTTGTAGAAACCAATATGAATGTTAAGAATCAAAAGGAAAAACAAAAACATAGAAGAAATTTATTTACCATATTAATAAACAAATTAAATGAAAAAATAAACTCTGTTTTCTTTTCTAATTTGTTTTATATCTTGATGAAACACAAAAGCGAAGCTGTTTAAGTACAGTAAAATCTCGTTACAACGAACTTCACGGGACCGTAAAATGTTTTCGTTATAACGGATATTTCGTTGTAACGGAATTTTCAAAACATAAGAAACAATTAGATTAAGAAATTATCAAAACCAACCATGAAAAACTGCTTTTCAAGAACGTGGATGCTACTATCATCTAAAATATGAAAAAAAATGACTTACCTCTAGGGAAGCAATCATCTTTAAAAAACAGATTGCAAATAAATAAAAATTTTATTTTAGAAAGTCCAGGATCTTTTTCTGTACAAGGTTAGTCATCACATTAGAAACTAAGTAGTTTTGAAGATGGTAAATGCTTGAAAAAATCAAGTCCGGCACATTACCTTGTGAATTAATAAATGATCGCAATGTCTCCAAACTCGCTAACGCTTCTGTTGAAGTAACAATTGGCGCATTGTCTTCTACCACAGTTTCTTCATTTTCACTGCTTTCGTCATCAGCATCACTCCTGTCGTCTTTAATGGATTGAACGATGTCTTCTTCTGTCAGTTCATAACATGTTAGGACGTTGTCATCTGCACCGAGATAATCGTTCGAATCAACCTCATCTGAAATCGAAGTTTTCTTTTTTGTGGCGTTCCAAATTTCTTCTAACTCCGATTGCTGAGTTTCGTTTGGATTCTCTTCTTCTAAATCGGCATCCTCTGGAGCTGAATCATCGTCTACTGAATGGGTTGAATGTTTCCAACAGTTGCCTATTGTGGATTGACTGATGTCACCCCAAGATCCACATATCCATTCAATAGCTTCCTTAATGTTGCATTTTTTATCCACGTTTTTCTCCAAATCGCACAAAATTTGACGCAGTAAAAAGGTTCTGTAGCGGGATTTTACTGCTCGGATGATACCTTGGTCAAGAGGTTGAAGATTTGATGTGCAATTAGGCGGGAAATATTCCACAGGGATGTTATCCAATTTTGGTGGATTATTATGGGGAGTACAGTTGTCAATGAGAAGAAGGATTTTCCTCCTCTTCTTTTTCATATCTTTATCAAAATCGATGAACCATTCATTAAAAATAGATTGCGTCATCCATGCCTTTCTGTTTGATTTGTAAATGCATGGTAATGATTTACAGTTTTTAAAACATCGAGGTTTTGCGGATTTGCCAATGATGAGAGCTTTTCGCTTCTCTGTTCCGGATTTGTTACAGCAAAAGAGGGCAGTGATTCGTTGCTTTGAAGCCTTCCCACCAACACATTTGTCACCTTTTAAGGCCAACGTTTTTCTCGGCTCAAGCTGAAAAAAAAACTCCAGCTTCATCAGCATTGAACACATCATTTGGGCTGTATTTCTTGATAAGAGCTGCCACTTCTCCTTTTCTCCATTCGTTGACCGATTCCATCGGCGCGTCATTCGCCTCCCCAGATATGGATTTCATAACCACTCCGTACCGATCTCGAAAGCGAATCAACCATCCAAAACTAGCACTGAAGTTTTCTACACCCAGCATCTTAGCAAATTCTAAGGCTTTTTCTCGGATTAAAGGACCGGTCAGTGGAACATTTCTGGACCGAACATCTTGAAATCATTTGAAAACTGCCTTATCAACATCTTCAAATTGGGCTTTACGCAACCTTTTTCTTTGAGGGCCAAGAACAGAAGTTTGCAGTTGCTTAAAAATGTTTTCACGATCTTTTAAAAAAGTTGACAATGTTGATGGAGAAATGCAATACTTTTTAGCCACCTCATCTTTTTTAATTCCATTGTCTACCTCGGATATAATGTTTTTCTTTTCTTCCAAAGAAAACTGTTTCCTTTTCACAGAAGGAGCCATCACTTATCGAGCTGTAGGGTACGCAGAAACCTTACTTTTCGTAACACTTCTCACTTCCGTTTGACAATCTTCACTACTCGAAAGGCTAGAGGCTTTTTTAAAAATTGAGAATGGAACCAATAATCATTCAGTTTTGTTTTCGCACCGCGACAATTTTTTGTTTACTTCTCGGAAAAATCTGTTTTTGTTTGTTAGTTACACTACCCGCCACCAACTTTTATCACGCAGCTGCGTACCCTTTCGACCCGGGGAGCAGTAAATCGCAGCACCTGCTTCGGGATATCTGTTTCCTCGGAGAGGGTGTGGAACCACCTCGGAAATAAGTTGAAAGAAACTCGAAGGTCTGAGTAGTTCGTTATAACGAGATTTTCTTAATTTGATAATTTCGTTATATCGAGATTCATTTAAAATTGTTTTAATAGGTTTTCGTTAGGGACTTCTGTAAATTTCGTTATAACGGAATTCGTTGTAACGAGATTTTACTGTATTATAAAAATTAATGTGTAAAAGTTCTTATTATTTTCACTTTTATAAAACATGCAAAGAGAAAGTATTGCAATCATTTAAAATATTCGAATTCAAGATTTTGACGAATTTCACAATCCTTCATGATTTTTAGAACTTTTCCGTCTGATATCTTTTTGTGAACACAAAAAATTAAAAACATTTTTAAAGAAAAACTAGACAAAAGACTTTTGATATATGATCTTTATATCATATTTTTAGATTTCCATCAAAAATTTAGAGAAATCCATTCAATAAAATTTTGTTTTTCTCTTTAATTGGATAAAAGTAACATGCTAGTTGAAAAACGAAGAGAACTAGATTGATAAAATTTGATATATTTGTATAACACTTTTCTGTAGCAAATTCAGAAATAATTAGAATATCAAGCCTGTAAAGGGATTGACCATCTTTCTCTAATTTCACAAACATGTAAACAGGATAACGTAGAAACACATTGAATTAAATGTATGAAAATTGGTATGTAAAGTGATTACAATCATAATTTTGTTTAAAATTTTGGTTTCTATTGGATAGATATAAGGTGTCTAAAATGTATGTTTTCTTTTTGGGTAATTGTGTATTAACCACAACCCATCATTTATAGCCAAAAATCTCATACTAACAGATTGTTTCGAATATTGTGTACCAATGATACGTAACTAATAATACATAAGTATATTTATTAGAAAATATGTGAGAATGCCTTACGAAAATTACGCTCGCTGATTTTTTAAATAAAATAATCAATTCTTTGTTTCTAGCCGTAAAACTGGAAACCGCATACTTTTTACTATTTAGTATTTTTTGTTGTTCCAGAAAATTAAAATGTGAATTGGATGGATAGGTGGTATTGAATTGCTTTATTTCTCAAAACATGGTACAGAATAAATCGTTCTATAGATTTCAATAAGATGAAACTGATGTTGAATCGAATGAAATGAAAATCTTCTCAATTATCAAATATTAGGAGTGAGCAAGGACAATATGGAAATCCCAAGTATTTGAGTATCTAAAAAAATACTGTATGTGAAGACATGAGAAGTTATTTACTGATTTTATTTTGTTCAGATTTAATCGCATTGGACGCTTATTTCTTTTGCTTGAAAGATCTTTAATAATGTGGGTATCTTTGCTACCATGCAAAGATACCCACATTTACATTCAGGCATAACTACTTCTTGTCATTACCAAGAAGTAGTTATGCCTGAATGTATATTAAAGAAATATCTTTTTCCTTCTTTGACTTTTAATTGCAGATTTTTTTCTTAATATCTATTAATAAGGATATTTCAGTAATAGTTAAACAAAAAGATAGCTATAGTGTTTCATTTCTCTTAGTAGTGATATAATAAATTAATATACTTCGTAGTTTTGTAGGAATATGCAATAAAATAAAAATAAACTGGCAATTTTAGCAATATTATGAATTAAATGTGTTTTAATTAAAGAAAAAAATTAGTAATGCGAATTTTTATGAACATGTACAGGATTGATAAGAAAGGAAACGATTTTAACAATTCTAAATTCTCCAATTTTGAAAAGAGGACAATACCTCTTTTCATAGAAAACAAATTTTTACTTACTTACAGGTTATAATTCATTTCTAGATAAACATGTTTGAATGAATTATTACTAATTTATGATGGAAAATGAATGCATTTGAAGAATAAGGCGATGGTTGACTTGTATTTGTATTTAAAATTTGAGATCTGAAAGATTATTGGTGTTATTTTTTCCTAAGCATATACATATTTCTGTTCACCTTACATCCTGTTACGAGTCTGTAATAATGTCATCGTAAGAAAGAATGATTTACAGTAATCTGTATTGGATGGTGCTCGGGTGTTGCATTAGTGATCCAGAGTTTGACAACAAAATTGGCGACTTAGTAATGAATTTGGTGACTTTATTGACAAAATGTATAATACTCGAAACATACAGTATTTTCTCGAGCCGCCCATTAGGAACCGATATATGTCTAGATACACCCTGATTGATCCAGAGGCTTCTTGCCCCGTCTTCTGGGTGCTATAAAAGTCCTGCACTTTAAATAAGGGTTGTTAGTCATGGAAAGCAGTCGGGAGTAGGTGGGAGAATACCGAAGCAACAGCGGAATGCTGTATCGCTATGTGCCGTGTCCTGTCGTCATCATGTTCTTAGCCCATTATGTCGTGGCCGGAGTAACCACGAATTGGTCGGCAACTAAAGCGAGAAGAGACAGAAGAATAGTTCAACAGTTAGGAGGGATCGTAGAGCAAGGCTCCGGGGACCTTTCCTCCAGCTGAATCCTGTCTTGCCGCTTTGTGTGCTGTGAGCGTGCTCTAAGTAGTTGTCTTTGTGCTGTCCTGTCTTTCTGTAAATAAACGTTGTTGTCTTTCTTCTCAGGACTGTTCATTTTTTGTTATCTTCTACACCATACACACCCATTGCACAAAAGCGAGCCTGATGGATAATAGGGTATCCATAGATATTAAATCTCTATTTCAAAGACGTAGAATTAGAGCGTATATTTCTAAAAATAATTTGTATTGCATTCATTTGTAAATACAATTTCAAAATTTTGGTGGAAATATCTCGAAAATGTTCACATTTTGCAGTATAGTATATCTTCTTCATAGATATCATATATTTTATGCATAATTAACAAGGAAGTTTATCCATTTTTTATGCGTAACTATTTATAAGAGACTCTTTTTATAGAAAAATTGTAATTTTTTTACACTTTCTTAACCGTATTTGGTAAAGTTCCATTGCATTAATTTCTGTGACTATAAAGTTTCAAAGCATTTAAAAATATTTCATTTGGTAACAAAGAAGGAAGCAATGATTGTGAGATAAGTAAATCTGATGAATAACATTTTATCTAAAACTATTTGAAGATTTTTTCCAAGAAATTGTATTTGGACACATACATAAATTGAACTATAAGATGAAAAGAGATAAATTGCAGCTTTCAGTTTAATTTCACAAGGAAAGAATCATAATTGCATATTATAAATAGAATATGTGAAAGTGCAATTTTTTATAAAAATTAATCGTGACTTTAAATATTTTGATAAATTTATATTTTAGGATTGATGGATATTTAAAAAAATAGTTCTTATTTTATTAAGACCAATGAAATGTATGTAAAAAATCCGTTAGCTTACAAAGTGCCGAACATCCAAATTTCTGCTTAAAATTACATTAAACTGAAAATTTTCTAAAAAAGAAAATAAATTATTTATTTTAAAAATAAAATATTTTGTTGAAATTCAGAAAAACTTATATAATTATCTATGGTGGTTGATTTTTCAAATATCATATTAACTATGTTTATATTAACTTTAAAATTTCATTTAAGATTTCGAGCATTCTTTGTTCATTTGTCGTTATTCTTATAATGAGTTAAAGCAGTATAATTAGTATTGAACATTAGCGAATATCTTTATATATTTAATTATAACGAATACGATGAATATCTTATATATTAGAGAATAGTTTTATACCTTTTGTTTTTATTTTACGTTCTTATTCTATTTCATTAATATGATTTAATTTTGTCATATGTATTGTTCGCCAAAATACTCCTAAAATTGAAGCATATTTGGAAATTTTAAAACAATTGAAAAATTAATAATGATATATATATATTAAAATTAAAAATTCTCTTTTAAACAGTTTTCTGTATAATATAATATTCAGAAAACTGCTTTTTGGAAGGAATTAGAATTCACATGTACTTGATACAAGAATAAAACAAATTAGTGTGAGAATTTTTGCAAAAAAGAATAAATCAATACAAAATTATTTTGAATTTCTTCTTGTCGAATGTCTACATATAAGGAAAATGCATTATTTTTTCTGGTTTCTTTTCTACGGTTTCAATAAATAAATGTGTTTGCCATAGGCAATTCCACTCTTCATTGCATTTACTCTAATTTAACGTAATAAAAGTATCGCAATCCAAAATAGCATTATCCTAAATACCTCCTCATATCCTTGCTAAATCCTCCGGATTCAGTTTTAATCACTGATTAAAAAATCATGCAATCAACAGTTTCCTATTTATTAAGTTATGTCTTCCTTCATATTTAATGTGTTTTTGAACTTTCTGGAAACATAAAGACAGCTTTGTTCGGAGGGCATTTAATCCTATAGCAGTTAAAAAGTCATAGAGAAGAAAGTTAAAACAAATAAATACATAAAAGCAGTCAATCGGTGATCCTTCTTTAAGCTTTAAATAAAACAATGCTACACAAATAGGATTCACTTCGAGCTAAAATCGCATGAAAGCAAAACGGTGATTTTTATCCCAAGGTTTAATCTTCCACAACAAAACGTTGTGCTTTTTCTTTACCATAAAGAAGGAAATAAATAAACATTTCCTTTTTTGTAGCATAGTCTTTTTAGGAAAAATATATGGTTGGACAGCACCTTTTCTTCAAAAATTTATCTCTTGAAATAGCGTTTGCTGACTTTAAAAAAACAATTGTTTGAAATTTTTTCTAAATTAAAAAAGAGATAGCTCAGGAACGTATGATTTTATTTAATATATAGCTGCAACCAGTAGAAGAAACAGTCGTTGCAGCGTATGCAGTCCAGCAGAAGAAATTGATATAAAAATAAAAATTCAAGAAGTTTAAACAGAACTTAATGACATTGCTCCACGTTAAGATGTTACTATTTCTATAGAATATTGTCACGTATAAATACAGACTAATTTAAAATAAAGGATTTTTATTAACACACGCAGCAGCTTGCACGGGTTGAAGACAATTTTTGACAGATACATTACAGTAGTTTAAATAGCAAATAACCGGAAGTACTGTCCCGGAAAACACGTCATACAAAGATCAAGATTGTTCTGGAAACTTTCTGAATAAATTAAAATATTTAATAGAAATAAAGTCAAAAGTTCCTCTGCTGGGATTCGAACCAGAGTCGCAGGCGATTCAATTTCCGAGCCAGCCACTCTGCCGCTCGGCCACAGGGCTTCAGTTGAAGTTCCGCTGGGATTCGAACCAAAGTCGCAGGCGATTCACAGTTTCCGAGCCAGCCACTTTGCCGCTCGGGCACAGGGCGTCAGTTGAAGTCGCGTCAATATCATAGAATGGTTTTCAGATTAAACAAAAACTAAGGTTATTATGTAGCCATTCTACAACCAAAGACTCACTAGAGTGAATTATCGGTTAATCTCAAACTGTAATGAATTATTATACTATGGGCAATTTCCATTATCTAATGTAGGCTTTTTTCAAAAGAGCACTCAGAAAGGTATCTAAGAAAATATATTTAATGCAAGACAGAAACAGTAATTTTATGACAAAAGGGCAAACTGGTGCATTGAGAGAGCGAAAACGACGTAATTAAATGTAAAACATGTCCTATATATTTGTGGCGCATTACATTAGTTAGGATCGAACTTAGTACTATAGGATCCGTAACCTTGTGACAATCCACTAGACTAAAATGGTCACCACTATCCAATGACTTATTTCACCTATTAACATTCCCCCACAATATTCCAGCATCAGTGAATCGGTAGAGAAACGAATGGTCTATAGGGCCAAGCGTTATGGTAAACTTGTGTGAGTTGTTGCATCAAATGAGTCAGAACGACTTTTTGGTCCGACGTGTTTTTGGTTGTTGCGTCAAGTGAGTCTGACAACTTTTGCTGCGAGTAAATGGCACCACGATAGCTGCATGAAGGTTGCGTTTTCAAAATCACCAATGTAGAGGATGAATTTCTCCAAGGATTGAACTTGCGAAGCTTGGGATCGTAGCCGTGTAATATATCCACTAGACAAACGTAATCACCACTCTACAGTGACTGTTAAGGCTTATTAAAATACAACCACAATATTCATAATTTTTACACTCATCTTTGTTTCAACTATATGACGAGCAGCTACTTGAGAAATACATAGTATAATAGCTAGATACACAACATAAAAGCTGGATTTTTATTTTTTATGACAAATTTTATGTATAAATATTTTATAAAGCTAATTATATTTTGAAACACAAGTTTCCAATGTATAAGTGGATTTTAATACAGCAAAATTATTGAAATACTCTAAATATATAATAAAATTAAATGCAAAAATGATTTTAGTTAATTTTTTATGTCTTGAATGGACTGATAATTTTAATGTTTAATGAATATCAAAATGTATTTAAAACTCTTGTTTCTAATGGAAATTTGATTTCAGGTTCACTAATCTCATAACAGGTTATGCAATTTAAAATCTGATAAAATCTTTTACAATATTTTATATAAATATGCACTATATTTCATCAAATATATAATATTTAAAAACCTTATGCATTAAGTTTTAAAACGATTATATACTAATATTAACTATATAACGATTATATACTAATACTAACTACATGTGATTACTATATTTAGGCCTACATAGCCTGGTTGGTAGGGCGTTGGACTCGCATTCCTTAGCTTGTCAATTCAAAACCCGCCTCTCGAAGACTCTTGGCATGTGTGGTGACTGGCGCGAGTATAAATCTGCTGTGGTCACAAAGTCCTACATGTCGAGAGTAATGTTTCCGTGTGTAGTAGTTCACTAATGATCGTTCACTGATTCAGGTCTAAATTACGATCTGTGGAGCAGTGAATGAAATACATGAATGACCTCTTCCGTAAAAAGGTTTGTGATGCATGAGTACCAAAGTCGTAATCTTGATCAAGTTGGCGCTTCTGAAAAAATAAAAGACGCTCATTCGGCTCATTCACTTAATGTTTAATAACTTATGGGACTTTACAAGCCTGCTGCCAAATAACTTGTCAACTCGCATGTAAAGTGATAGAAGTTACAACGTAACAAATGTATGTAAGAAATGGATACTTACAAAGTCTTCCAAGTATTTATTTACATCCTTTATATTCAATTGTTTTCTAAGCTACTGAAAAAATAAAGGTGGGTTTACACGAAGCTAATTATTGAGCGCAATAGAAGATCATGGCTACTTCCGGAAAATCCCGTGACCCCAACGAGGCAATGGCAAATAATTGTCCCGTCGCGACAAACACTGTCCATTGTTCCAACGTCTTTGTCTCAATTGTTCACACGAGAACAATGCCGAGAAAACAGTAGAAAGGCAACGATTGCCCGCAATACTTAGCTTCGTGTGAACACAAAATAAGAGACGATCATTTGGCTTAAATCGCTGACAGATAACTAACTGTCAGCGGGTTTATAAAGTGTCATAACTCAAAACAATGTAAAAAAATGGACACTTGCAAAATCTACCACGTATTTATTTACATCATTTATATTCAATTGCTGAAATAGAAAATAAGAATGCTGCAAAAGAAGAAGGCTGTTTTACTCACAATGTTTATATTCTGATATTCTTTTTGGATGTGTTTTCAAATCTCTCAAACGCAGAACAAACTGGAGAAATGCCATCACTTTGTGAGATCACATTGTTTACATTGGGCTGTTACAAATAATGGCTACAAATAAAACTGCCAGAACGTTGGGCCTTTCAACGAAGCTTTTTACAGTAGGCTTTCAAAAAATAAAATACGTAACAGCCTTTTTTTGCTGTAATAATGCATAATACATAATTTAAAAAATATATTACAGCAGCAACACTGTGCTTTTCCTATGAATCTTAGATATGTAAATCGGATATGCTTTTCACTTAGAAATATGCAAATGTTTAATGGAATTGTTTGAAAATCCGTAAATCGCCGAAATTATGTGCGGACTTCCTGTTCATAAAGGAATAAAAAATAAAAAATAATGAAATTTCATTTTAAAAATGTGAAACTTTTTAAAACTGTAAGCATATAAGAAGTGTTAGATGATAATTGTTTTGGTGAAATATTAACTTTTTTGTTTGCAGTTTAATCATGAATTTCATTTTATGACTGGGTTAGAAATAATCAGATTTATATATTCAACAGGAAAAAAAAACCTTCATCACAAAATTGTATCGAAACTAAAATTCAGTTTACTACATGATAATCTCTCACTATCTAATAAAAAATTTTATATTTCACTCATTCTAATGTAATAAAATTCTTTACCACACTTTTGACATATTTTAACTTTGATATTATTAATCAATTCAAATAAATTAAAGGAACTGGGCCACTCCCACACACGTGAAAACTCGTATAATTCAGAATAAAAAAAGTATCTTTATTGCATCTTTTTGAAGCTATTTTGATTTAAGTTGAATTATTAAAGTTATGAAATTATAAATTAAATTTTCTCGTATTCACTACCAGGTGGCACCACGCGTATGGAATAACAATTTAACTAAATTAACTGATTAATTTCTAATCAAGTTGCAAGTTTTTTGAAATAGCAACGATGCAATGTTTTCAAATATAGTGAACTAGGAAATAAACAAAAGATCCATTGAAAAACTGTATCTTTAGAAGTGCAACTTATCAAGTTAGTCATTAACTGTTAGAAGGTAAGTTTAAGTACGAAATTAGGAAATAACCATCTAATTTTCTCATAATTACAATCATTATCTTTAGATGAAAATATTACTATATTTTGATAATAATATAGTAATATTAGTAACATAAATTATATAGCAATATAAATTTATTTTAAAATCTCTTTTACTTTATCATCAAAAAACAAGTCAGAATGGCTAGTTGAATTATTAAAATAAATTATTTACTAGGATATCTTATGAAATATTAAACATACATTTATGTTTAATGTACTCCCTTCCTATTTGTTCAAATAAACTCTTCTATCGCTAGATTTTCAGTTTGATACAAGATTAAATCCTGTGCGAGGAATTAAGATATATTCGTAATTAATTCCACGCCTACAAGCAGCAAAATTTAAATATTAAATTACACGTTGGTGGCAGAGTTAGAAATGGGAATTAATTTAATGTGCTTCTGTGTGTTTTACTAAAGTAAATTTCTCTCGGAGATGTAATTACTTTTTCACTAAAGTAAACGTTGTTTTTTCATATCTTTAAATGTAAATATTTGATTCTATAATATATCAGGATATGCAACTGTTATTAAATATTTTAAGATTTTCAAAATGAAATAAAGTTGCTTTTAGTAAATTTAATGATGAAGATTTTTTCGCATATAAAATGTTACGAATTAATTAAAAGAAATCTTCAAATATTTCTACTGCGTTTCCGGACTACGACGAATAGTGCGAAGATTTTTAGCATTAGATATTTAGGGCGAAGCCATACATCGTAAATCATTGATGGATTAATCTGCGAATAATTTCAAAATAAATAAATTATGTAGATTGTTTTTTTTCCAATTTTTATTGAATGTAAAAAGGAAATAGTATAGAACAAATTTGAATTAATAAATAGAAATTATACACAAGAGTATCTACCTTTCAAAATAGCTGTTGTAAAGAATCAGATATTTGTCACATGTGAAAAAGCAGACATCCAATTTCTTTTTCGAAGAATATTGTCATCGATGGTGTGAGATAAACTTTAATAATTTGAAACTCTTTGATAATTTGGAAATTCCTTAAGCCTTTTTTTCAGGATAAAATACAGAGAAAAAAAAAACTTCCGCGTTAGGCTTAGTTAGAGAAGAGAAAAAAATTCTGAAACAAAGAGATAAAGTCATTCTAATTACAATTAAA
>JAPMOQ010000242.1:0-12585 GCA_026543055.1 Argiope trifasciata | reverse complement strand
ATTTATTAGCCACGCATTTTAGCATGATTAATCATTTAGAAATGAATACTACAACTGACAAGAAAAAAAAACTATTAAGTTTATTTGATACTAAATAAAATAATTTTGGCGTTACTTGGTTCTTTATCAACATAAATAATGATCAGCTTAATTTTGAGGATTACTCTTAAAGTAAATAAGGTTAAAATAAGACAACAGAGTGTATATCAATTTTCAATGAAATAGTTTTATAATTAAATGCGGTAAAATCGGTTTCCTTTTTAAGATATAACTGTCATATTAAACAGCTGTGCTCGCTCATTTTCTAATGAAAACTTAAGGACGTGAAGAAAAATATTAAACAAAAATAATTTCTATGTTTTGTAACTATTATTATCAACAGAATAACATTCGAAATTTAATAAAAGAATTTGCAAATAAAAAATATTCAATTTATAATGCAAGACTGGTTGAAAAAGTTATTATTATATTTTAAATTTAATTTCACATGATGTAAAAAATTAGGTAGAGTTAGTGAGGTTGGGAAAGGTTGTTCAAGTCATTCCCTTAAGAAAAATTATGAATTAATCAGAAATTCATATTTAAAAAGCAATTATTTATTGCAGAAATCTTAATTTAAAAAGTATTCTTTCTTTTTCACAAAATAAGTCTAAAAATGTGTATATTTTTTGTAAAAATAAAAAGAACAAGGAAAAACTTTTTAAAAGGTACGACTAGGGTGACTTTCATCACAAATCGTATCACATATTGTTTACATCATGCTAAAGAATAAACTGAAGCGTGTAATACCACTGGGGGTACTGGTTCAGAGATGACCGTTCTCTGATTCAGGTCTTAATGACGATCTGTGGTTGGTTGAATGACTGAATGCACGAATGACAGTCCACCCCGTAAAAAGGGTCTCTTATCATAGAAGTAGCTCTGCTGTTCGTAAAGATCAGGAGAAACGATCATTCATAAACTTTTTGTGCCACTTTCATTGCCAACAATACTTCTTTCCAAGTTAAAACGACGTTGAAATTTATATATTTCAATTTATCCAATCTCTAACTTGCTGTTGCTTATTCTCCTGGCCACTCCAAACGAGCAATTCCCTTTAACTCAAAAATAAGCTTTCTTATAACTGTTTTTCGTCACTTTCGATATATATATACACTGATGGAAAAAAAATCCCAACACTAGGAAGGAGCTGTGCTAGATAAACGAAATTTGGTAGGCGTGTTTATACATCTGAGAGATGACGTTGATTCAAATTTCGAGCTACGCGCGTAAGTGTGGCGCTAGTAGCGACACTATGAACATGCAAATGAGGTTTGCTTTAAATAAGCGCTGTAAGGCTCATGGTCGTTATTTACACTTGAGATTTGACGTAGTGGATTAATGTTAGTCAAGGATGCCTCTGAGAAGACAAAGAAGCCATTATCAACAGCTCACTGAGTTTGAACGAGGTCGTGTTGTAGGGCTACGAGAAGGTGGGTTTTCTTTCCGCGATATTGCTGAAAGACTTGGCAGGAATGTATCCACTGTGCATGAGTATTGGCGGCAGTGGTCAAGGGAAGGTACTGCCTCAAGAAGACCAGGTTCCGGGCTGCCACGTGGTACTACTGAGCATGAAGACCGTCGTATCCGGCGTATAACTGTGGCTAATCGTACTATTGCATGCTGCTATATATAAACGTATAATAATCTCTGAAAATTATATACAACACACACACAAAGCGTAGCGTAGAACAACCGGTGTTTATTTTCCAAGAAATTTCCGTTACAACTTTCATGTTGCCATAATATTATTACAAAGTTATAGCTTGATTTACATAGCGTCATTCTAGAACGCGACATCCTCCCCACCCTGGTCAACCTCCAGAGGTATGACCAGTTGAATTGGGCGGGTGAACTCTTTTCCTTTGGCACGAAGGATGCAGGTGCGAGTTCGTCCGTCACGACTATCGATTAACTTCACCACGAGAGCTTTCTTCCACATTTGTCGAGGTCGTAGATCTTCCTGCATTAGGACCAAATCTCCAACTCGCACTCGTGGTGATTGCTTTGTCTTTCTAACTTGATGGTATGTTCGTAACTCCAAAAGATATTCTTTGGGCCATCTTTTCCAGAATGTATCCAATAGGTCTTGCTGTTGCCTGTAAATTTTTGTGAGCTTGTTATTTCCAGACTCGGGCTCGGATGGAACAGTGGTCAACTTTCGACCAGTTAGAAAATGAGTTGGGGTCAAAGCTTCCTCTGTATCATTCTCACCAAGCTCATAAATCAAAGCTCTACTGTTGAGTGAGGCTTCTATTCCTACTAATACGGTAGTTAAGGCTTCCTCATCTAGTAATGTGCGGCCAAGGGATTTTCGAAGACATCGTTTGGTTAGACCTATTAGTCGCTTCCACCATCCTCCCCACCAAGCTGCTCGTGGTGCAATAAATTTCCATTTAATTCCATTATGAGCATAGAATTGCTGCACTTTCGCTGAAGTCAACGTATTCCAAAGGAAAATTAGTTCTTTGTTTGCAGCATGGAAGGTAGTAGCATTATCACTGTATATAGTATGTGGAAGTCCTCTTCTACTGACAAATCTTTGCAAGGCCAAAAGAAATTAGTCTACAGAAAGGTCAGAAACAAGTTCGATATGCAAAGCTCTAGTAGTAAGACATGTAAATAGTGTGATGTAGGCTGTATTTGAATTTTTAAGGGTCTTAATATAAACTGGGCCTGCAAAATCTATTCCAGTAGTATCAAAAGGTAAACAAGGAGTAAGTCTGTCAGTTGGAAGAGGGGCTTCTACTTCATTAGAACTCAAAGCATGGGATAATTTGCATGGTAAGCAGGTTTTCATCACTTGCTTGATGACTTGACGACCTCGTAGTATCCAAAACTCGGAGCGTAATTCTGAAAGAACTACACGAACACCTAAATGATGTAGACGGATGTGCGTGTGTCTTATCAACAAGTGCACAAAATAATGTGATCCTTCGAGTAGTATTGGATGTTTTTGCTCTAGCGGTATTGGGGCGAATTGTAGCCTACCACCAAGTCGTAAAATATTCTCCTTTAGAAATGGGCGAAAACGAGAAATTTTTGAGGATTTAGGTAAGGAAAGATTATTCTCTAGCGCGTTGATTTCTTCAGGAAAACACTGTTTTTGTACAACTGAAATCCAATAGTTTCTTGCCTTGTTTAGTTCATCAGTCGTTAATTCTGAAGTAAGATGTTGTCCGGTTTTACAGTTGTTGATAAATCGAAGAATCCATGACATTACGCGTAAGAGTTTTAAGTAAGAACTGTAGTCTTCAGCATTTATTACTGGCTGAGTAGATGCAATGTGAAGGGTCTGTATCTTTTGATTTTTAGCTTCTAAGTTTTGACTGATTTCTTCATTGACAGTTTTTGAAACTGGCCAATTTTCTTGAGATTTAACTAGCCATTCAGGACCCTTCCACCAAAGGTCTAAGTTTTTAAGTGTTGATGATGTGACCCCTCGTGAAAGTTTTTCAGCCGGATTGTCCATGCCAGGGCAATGCCTCCACTGTGAAGGATTAGTATGGGAGACTATTTCGGTTACTCTATTGCAAACAAATGTTTTCCATTTGTTGGGGTCACTGCGAATCCATCCTAACGCAACTTGAGAATCACTCCACATTATTGCCTTTCCAGAACAGGTATTAGTTTCAGTACAAAAGTATTGTAACAATCGATCTCCCATTAGTGCAGCCAAAAGTTCCAAACGGGGTAGGGTAATTCTCTTGATAGGTGCTAGTTTATTCCTACTACACACTAAATGCACTTTCGGCTCGTTATCTTGAAGAGTGACAATGTACAATACTGCACCGTAGGCACGTTGAGATGCATCACAAAACACATGAATTGCATATGGGGTATATGATGAAATATTTAAACTTCGAGGAATCCGTACGGAGTAAATATCGCTCATTCCTTGTACAGCTGCATACCACAAAGTAGATAAGTTTACTGGCAGTATTTCATCCCATTTTATTCCGAGTGTCCAGGTATCCTGAAAAATGATTTTTCCGATGATCGTAAAAGGCGAATAAAGTCCTAAGGGATCATAGAAGCTAGCAATGCAGCGTAGTAACCATCTCTTTGCAAGGGGTTTATCTCTAAGGATACGGAAAAATGTCTTGAATCCATTCCCTAAAGTATCATCATTTGTATTCCTGTCAATACCAAGTATGGTGGTATCTGTTCTGTAAGATTTTTCATGCGTTTGCAGGATATCCTTAAGTTTCGAAGAATTTATTGCCCATTTATCCATTGGCAATTTCATTAGTGACATTAAATTTTCAATCTCATGATACAGGATTGTTATCCATGATTCATATTCAACACTAGTAAGAAAGTCATCCATATACATACGCTTGTCTATCAGGGGTGCAGCAATTGGAAATTATTTCTGGTGGTTGTCAGCTAGTTCTCGTGTTGCAGCACTTAGTAAGAATGGTGAGCAAGTAAGCCTAAATGGTAAGCGTGTAAATCTATATTCAGTTACTTCATCAGTGAAGGTAGCAATTCCATTTGAACCATTTTCTTATTTATACCACAAAAATCTTGTTACGTTTTTGTCATTTTTGTGTGATGATAACTGCAAAAAAACTTGTTTCCCATCACATGCAACAGCGTATTTAGAATATTACGTATTAGAATTAGAATTTAGAAGAAATATTTTCACCGTGTTTTTTTAGCACGTAAATAAAATAAAACAATGACGGAAGTTCAAATTAAAAAAAAAAACCAACGTCACAAATGAAATCTAAAATGCAACTTTTAGCACTTGACTGGCTAAAATAAAAGAAATATGAAATGTTATATTTTTTTTAAAAAATAAATGCAAAGAGAAGGTTTCTATAATCACTTGCAATATCTAAATAATTAATTCAATAAATCTTCTTTATTTACGGTAAACCTGATTGAATTTAGACCGAATATGCATTGAAATCCCGGCAATGGCATATTCCTATGATCGTTTGCAATACCTGTATCATTAATTCAATAATTTTTTCCCCTTTTTCGCTTTCTTTTAAAAAAATTTATTTCGCTGAAAATTTTTATTCGCTTTCTTTCTTTCTTTTTTTCTTTTTTGCTTTATTTTCGATATAATTCCATGACAACTTATTGCGAATCAGAGAGATATGTAATGTAATTTACAAATAATTGTACGGCTTCTATAATAATATGAATTACGTGACTATCGAAGTTTAAATATATTTGGCTGAGAAGTTATAAAGAGAGCAAGGCACATAAGTATTTAATTGAACATTTTAGAACGCATTACTCCTGATGAACCAGCTGGTCACCGAAGGCGGCTAGTTATCGATATTTAAGGAATAAAAACCGCTGTCAAGGTTTTTGAGACACCCTGTATTTTATGTACTGTAATTTATTAACATAATAATAAATTGAATTCTATGCATGGCTGAGTAATGCTATGGTTGAATAACAATAATTCAATATTTTTTATGAGAAGTTATAAGAAAAATAAATGACAATTTTCTTATGGATGCAAACTTATGATATGACACTTCTACTTGGTCACCTTGGATCATTTAATAATGAAAAAGCTCCTTCTCGAACAAATAATTAATCAATCATTTACACACAGTGGATAATTAATATGATATTGATTAAAATACCAAACTCGATGAAGTTGAGGTGCTTGAATTTTACAAGAATTTGACATTCAGATTTGACACCATTCGAAAACTTAATGCTTGTTGAGAATTTCGAAGACTTATTATGCCTGTTTTCATGATGTACCCTAAAAAGTTATACCTCCGATGGGACCATATTGAAAGTACCTTTTATTAATATTTATGCAGTTAGGAGAAATTGTTCATCTATAAGATTGTACCGGTGTCTAGCGAAGAGCTATCAGAAATCAATCCAAATCTCTCAAAAACTTACTTTCTTGATACAATATTTGAATAGTTTCTGGTACAAATTTTCAGATTATTTTTTGAGGGGAGGGGAAGAAATCAGATGATATAATGAATTTAAAAGCACAAAAGCTTCTTCAATATTTCTGTATTCGATATAGTAGCTCTTTTGAATTATTTCCCCATTAAATCTTGAAATTATACTGAATGTTTTTTTTCTGAAATCTAATTTATTTTAGTCTTTGAAAATAATTATGCATGAAAGATAATTATTTGTCCAATATGTGAAGCCTTTTTCCTTGAAAAGTAATAACGATTTCATATATGTGATCAGAATTTAATTTTGAAATTTCACAGTTATTTTTTCAATGTATCAAGTTTTTAGGAATCTAAAGCGCACCTTCAAAAATAGAGTAGACTTAATTTACAGTTATTTTTATTGTTTTTTATTTTAATTATTTTAAGGCATTCATTAAAAAAATTATTTTCTTTGTTTTTCTGAATTCTTTTGAAACAATGAGCATATTGATTTATAAAATATTTGGTACAGGAAACTAGAAAAATGTTGATGCTGAATGTAATGTGTGCTTCACTTTTCTCCCACCAGAGGGCCCCCCAGTCATCACCGGCAGCTACAAAGCGATGGGGGAGATGGTGGAAACACTGGAAGATGGTTCGAATCTCTTGACTCAGATCGCCTTCGAGGAGACCCTCGACACCGAAAGACAGATGGCTGCCTTCAGGGTCTGGATGGTTGGATTGAACGTCACTTTTGTGGAGAACTTCAGAACCAATCAGACCTTCCAAATCAACGGAACAGGTGAGTCAGAGAGATTTTAAGACAATTAAGATTAGTAACAACAACAGCCGGCTTAGGGGTAGCACGCCTTAACCATGATCCCGCGTTCGAGTCATAGTTCGGGCAAGGTTGTTCTTCCCTTGTGTTCTATGTGTGGCTGTGCAAGCGAATATGTGTGTGTCCTCTTCCATTAAACTAGAAGACAGACTTCTGCCCTCGGGGGTCTTTACCGTCAGAAGCCACTGCAACCCCTTCCTTCTTAGGCCGAGCTCCAACGACCGGGGAATCTTCAAGCGAGTCCCGCGTTCCCCTTCGACCACTCTTGTAGTTTTCTGGGTTCCTTTGATGCCTGCCCTTTTCACTGACAAATTTTCGGTAGAACGACAGGCATCAAAGGAACACAGAAAACTACAAAGGTGAGTACGGGGGTCGCCTGATGAATAGACGCGCCGCAGGAGCGGCCTTTTAATTCGGAAGCGACATCATTATCATTAAAGACGGACGTCCTTGCATAGGGATAGCTCGTCTTCCCCATGATCTGGGAGTCCCGGATCAGTGATATCTTAGACCAGAGGTTGGACACTTCCGTCTCTTTGTTGTAAAGTTGCTGCTCTCCTGTTCCATACGAAAAATTAATAATTTACAATCAAAACCCTTAAAAAGGTAAGAATATATTTTTAAGTAGCTAAACTCTCAACAGCTTCTATTAACATAATTGTTGATGAGAATATACTTGATGTGTAATTTGGAGTGGATACTGGATCATTTTAAATGCCGTTGCTAGATTTGAAAATCAAAGATTTGTGGAGTGGCGATTTCAGAGAAAATTAAAAAGCAAGTTGGAAGTCCAGAAATGCATGTACATTGCGCTACATAAGTGGACAGCCCTAAAAGAAATTCGAGAGTTGAGGTCTTCATGTTCGATGCATGGAATTGTATTACAGAATACTACAATAAGGTGAAAGAATATGAAGTGTTGACGATCTTCCATATATTCGCGTGAGGAAGCATGAATGTTATAAAAAATAAATTTAGAAGTGAACTAACAAATAACAATCTAGAGTCGTGCTTGAAGCTTAAAACAACAAGCTATAAACCAGATTTAATCAAAGCCCGCAAGGCTAATTATTGCCTTCATGAAACTACCTATATTTATGTTTTTATATGAATAAAAATTATTCCGCATGTAAAGCCGTTTGTTTGAAATAAAAAAAATCAAATATATACAAGAACATACTATTATATTAAAATTTTCAAAAATATTGTCTCTTTAAAAAACGGAAAATTTTATAAATTGTAGCTTTTGGCTCTTCTGTTCAATAGGTTGCCGACCCCTGATATAGGGGATTCTAAGCTAAATCTAACAGGAAAATAATTTTAAAAAAACATATTCTATAAAAATTACTTTAATAATAATTTTTTAAGCTGTTAATAAAATACATTTTAGATATCTCGTTAAATGGAAACAATATTTCATCTTCGTTACAGATGAGACCGTGCCATTTTTTTTTCTTTTCTTATTGTATATCTGAATGCAGATTGAATGATTATTGCGCTTCATTGAAGCTAGAATTTTATTTTAAGTTGCACTGTGTCTATCATAAATAAATACATAGTAGTAATTAAAAATGTATTTAAACTTCATAGACATTTCACTGTTACTCACGGTGTCAGCAGAATTTAACACAAGTAATAACTGAAATACAAGATAAAATTGTAACAAATGAATGTAAAGAATTAAGTTTAGAATTTAAAAAAAAACTTTGAGTCATGATGGAGCAAGATATGGGCACGCTCCCATATAAAACAAATTGAAATTAAGAAATCATGGGTAGCTAATGGCTCCGGTAGCAGGGCCGGCCACAAACTAACTAACAAACAACAATCTAGAGTCGTGCTTGGAACTTAAAACAACAAGCTGTAAGCCAGATTTAATCAAACTTTCTAAAGGTGTGCAAAGTCCAAACCCCCATTGATATAGCTATCTATATTTGAGTTTTTATACGAATACAGATTATTCCATGGCTGTTTATTTTAAATCAAAGTCAAATATATACAAGCAAATATTATAATATTAAATCGAAAATGTTTAGTGGCTCTTTAAATACTGGGAAATTTGTACATTGCTGTTCTTGTCTCTTCCGTTTCAATAGGATGCCGACCCCTGTATTAGAAAATTAAGACTGCCCAGTGTGATTTCCCATGATCTTTTAACGCTTCTTAGTGGCAACAAAAACCAACGATCATCATCTCTGAAAAATGAATTAAAGATATTTTAAATAGTGAGCGTAACCTTATTTGGCAAATAAAAGGAAGCCAACCCGTTAGGTTTCGAAAATCAAATTATTTCAGCAAAGACGGTTTGAGATAAGGTATTATAAGGTATTTTTATATGAAGAATTGCTGAGCATTTTAAAGGACTACGTTTAATAGTACCTTAAATAAACTTTTGCCGTTAGAATATTTGTGAGGTTTCGAGGATTTTACTCTCCAAAATCCAGTTATTTTTGGCAGAACATCTGACTAAATTTGATTAAATTTGATTAAAACGTCAAATTAAAACACAGAATATCTAATCAAAATGTGCTGATAATAAACATTTCTTAATAAATTCTAGTATTACTAAAAAAATACCAATATTTGCTGTCGAATATGAGCATGGATAACATGGAACTTGGATTAAATATGGAACATAACAAGGAATTTAAATCAAATAAAAGGTTTAAAATATAATTTGATTAATTGAGATGCATATAAACTAGCTTTGGAATGTTAAGAATAGAGGTTTATTAATGTGTTTAAATATTATCTCATTGCATGATGTTGAATGTTTATTTGTTATTCTGGATAGAAAGGCCTGTATTATGCACCATATAAATTTAAATTATTCTTTTTCTGTATAGAAAAGCAAACCAATATCTCACGTTTGTCCACAGAAGCAACAGGTAACACTGCTGGTCTTTAAAAAAGTAAAAAAGAAATTTAAAATGCAAAATTTAATTTCTTCAGCTTTCCTTCATTTCTTATAGTTGTAAGGAATAAAAGTTTACAAGGATCCGAAAGAGCATAATACAAAAGGTGTAATTTCTCAAGAACAAAAACTGACAAAGTTATTGCATTAAAGCAGTAATATGGATATATTGGGACGCACCGCGTAATTTTGATCAGCGGTCGAATGACTGTCAACACTCTAACGGATGGGTGTTTGATCCCAATGGATTTAATGTGCCCTAAGTCCACTTACACATCATTTATCCGACGGAATTGGGTCTTGAACAAAGAACCCTCCGATCCCTAAATCTAGACTTTACCACCAAGTTACTATGGCCACATTTTGTATAAGAACTTTCATCACGATTTGGAATATATTGATTTAATACATCAAATAATGCCTAACGGGCATTTTGAAAATAAAATCTGCTATAAATATCACCGCAATATAAATAGCCATAACCGAAAAAATCGTAAAAATCGGAGAAATAAAAATTAGAATAATTAACATTCATGCCGAAATTCATTTAACGCAAATATAAAATATTACTACGAATTTTTATCCTTTGAAAATAAATTTTACATAATATTTGTTAGAATACGTGTAAATTTCACAAAATTTTACTCTAGGTTATGTAGGACACTGTAAAAAAATTAAATATTTAATTTTTGCATTCAATAATATCATAACATGAATTTACAGGTTTCCTGGGCAAGTAGGGGTAGCCCGTGTTCCCCTAATCTGGGTATCCGGGGTCGAATCCTGGTTCGGGTATAGTTGTTATTTGCTCTGTGTCCTATCTATGACGAGTGTCAAAGACCCCTACCTGTAAAAAAGGGTTGTACAAGCGAGAGTGTGTATCATCTTCATTTGAGCTAAAATCAGACTTCTATCCATGGTTTTTCAGGGGTCCTTGCCTTCATAAGCTGCTTCACCCTTCTTTTCCCGATCATTTGGACTTTGGTTCGGAACTGGAGTTCAGTCGAGGGGGATAAGCAACAACAACATAGCATGAATCAGATAAAAGATTTTTACAGTTGGAAGCATATATATGCTACGATAGGTTGTGAAAATAAAAGCCGAATAAAAAATAATATGTTTGTGTGAGAATGTAGATTATTATGATCTGTGCAAGAAGCATAGGACTTACGTTTTCAGGAACCTTTCTTTAATAATCACATTCACACACTGAAAAAGACAATACAAGGCATTCAAGCGTGCAGCCCATCAGTACAATGTCACATTTTATTCTCATTAATCTCGCAATGCATTGTGGGATGACATATGGGATAGCCTATCAGGCATCACTATCTAGTATCCAAAAGAAAAGATAATTGTTATGTAACTGCTACATGTTGTACTACGCATGTATGTATAAATTCTTGCTGACTGCTGTATGGTATGCAGACTGTTTCAAAATGTAGCATGCCACATGTGTTGCGTACAATTTTGTTTCAGAGAATATATTGAGACCTATATTGCATGGGTCGTATAATGCGATTTCCTGATGTGCACCTTCCACTCCTGTATTCTACAGAAGTCAGCTGTATTTTTGTCTTCTTTTTTCACAGGTTGTTCAGAGATTACCGTGAACGAATGGATCAAAACACCCTCACCTCCTTCACTGACTGCGTACGAAGATATGAATGGTACGGTGCGTTTCTCTCTGAAACAGCTGTTTGCTCTGGACAAAAAATACCTCAGTACAAAGAAACCGAGGGAATCTACAACTTTCCGTGGAATTCCAGCCAACAAGTGGCTGTACGAAATTAGAGGCTCAGATACTGAAACGAAGAAAAGTACCATCCTTAACATATACGCTTTTTGGTCAGGTGAGTAAAAGGTTTCAGTTGATAGTCGTCTTTTTTATACGTTCTCTCAATCTCTCCGTCTTTCTCTCTGTATGTGCGTGTATTTGTGTTGGAAGCAGATTGCAGTTCGAAAACAAAGACGCATTTCGTGCTTTTCATTTTTAAGTTCGATTTATTCTGTCTCTAGAGATAGGCAGGAATACTTAAAAGCGGCGAGGATTAGTAGAGGTGGTGAAAAAGGACCGATATTAGTTTTCCCTCATTTTATCATTTAGTATTAGTTTAATTCAAGCAAAACTCTCATAATAATGCAACTATTGATATTATTAAAAATAAAAGAAAGCAAAGAAAGAAAATGGGCTCAAAAAAGTATTGGGGCACTTCCCAATAAATAAAGTAAAACGCTGTAAACTTGAAAATTAATATCTTGATACTGCTTTTGCTTTTTATGATTTATCAAAGTCTATTTGGCATGGGTTGGACCATCGTTTTGCTAAATTATCCATCAATTTTGGCCCTACCTCCTACCAAATGTTTTCGTAACTTCTGCTTGTTAGAAATGTGATGCTAATAACGTTTTTACTGCAAATAATCTTACACATGCTCAATAGGTCTAGACATTGCACAGGAGTTTTAATAACACTAGGACATTGGTAGAGGATTTATTAGTTGCAAATATGAATGATGGGTCTTCTATGATTTGAGTCATTATCTTGATATAATTTAAAGTGTTTTCGAATTCCTAACTTTCTCTCACTTTGCTTTGAATTTCGCTTGAGAATTAAAAATAGATATGTTTATTCATTATAAAATTTAAGTTCCTGACACGTGTTTTACATATAAGCACAGACAAGTTTAATTGTCACCTTCTTATTTGAGAGTAAGTTGAAAACTTTTGGCCTGTATACATGCATTTGATTTCAACTAAACTTTTTGCTTGTCATCCTATCCGAAAATGTTATATTTGTGCTGCCATGAATGAAAATTACATTTTTCAAAATTCTTTTGATTTGCTTTACATGCATTTTAGTAAATACTCTCCATATATAAATATAATCTGCCGTAATATTTATATTTTCTTTAAATATC
>JAPMOQ010000241.1:0-15778 GCA_026543055.1 Argiope trifasciata | reverse complement strand
TATATATATATATATATATATATATATATATGGTGTAAGCTATGTGGTGTAAGATCTTACATTTTTATAGAAATCAAACTATTTGGCATTCTTCCCAGCTGATAGTTCTTTGCTCCGAAGTATAATTCATGTTCCAGAATAATTGCAAACTTCTTTCATTTTCCGCTCTTTTACGTTATGTAATTAACTAGCGACAACTAAAACAGACATTTAAGATTAAAAAAATTCCATCGTTCCTAAACAACGAAAATATTTTTACAACAAATATCATCACATGTATTCCACAAACGAGTCACAGATCGATTTTTGATATAAAACTCTTTTGATTCTAGGTATCAATTAAAGTAGTCAGAAACTTTGCTCCTCCAAAAGGCTTTTAAAACATTCACTTCGCGATTCGATAAAACCATATTGTTTCTGAAAGGCTTTAAGCATTTTGGATGTCTTCTATCGAATTTCAATTATTGGTTACCCCAACTGCTTTCAATAATAAATGAAAAATGAAATCGATTTAACGGATAAGTTTCCTAAGTGAGCACTTTACTGCCTATATGGTACGCTTTCTCTCACCTTATGTCGATACTCATAGCCCTGCGGAAAACCATTGATACGGAGAAAAGTCGATCGTATCAGCGATATATCGCCACAGATAACGGCAATTTACTTTCTTAGAATACTGATAAAGGATTGGATATAAAACCATCGGAATAAAAGTTTGTGAATAATAAACTTTGGAAGCTGAAACTATCAGAAAAGTTTTAATATTTTATTGAGATGGTCATTGCCGAATTCTGTATGCTTGTCATAATATAAAATTAGTAGGATTTTTAAAACTTCAATTAATTTTTGATAATGCTTGGTTTAGAAAATATTTATTTTTCAGTTAAAATTTGATTCGTTATTGAAACGTTTATTTTTCAATATGTAGTAAATTATTATTTTAATTATAATTGAATTATCAAATGATCAAAACTCGATCAAAAATGATTTCCAATAACTGATGCGGAACTGATTTCGGAATTAAGAATCAATACATTTATTTTAATATTTCACCATAAAAGTAATATAATGAAAATTATAATGCATTTTAATAATAGTGTTAAATGATTAAAACACTTCAATTATTCAATGATTAAAACACTCGCAGTTATTATTTGGCAACGGATTCTAAAACCGTCCGAGTTTTTGCTCTTGCGTTAGAATGCGTTTAATTCGTCAAAATATAGGTGAGGGGAAAGATGAAAGGGAGGGATGTTTATTAGGTTGGTGCGTATGAAATGTCGGATTCTCTTTACATGCGGACGTTTGTCTCCCTGTTTTCGTTATACTTTTGTCTTTGGCATAACCTCATTCATAGTCGTATTGTCCATTGCCAGAGACTCATTTCAGAAAAATAGGTTTTCTCGAAGGTCTTCCCTTTTGTTATTTCTTTTGAGTTTATTGCCGATATGAATTCTGCCGACATTCGCGTCATTTTCTTATATGAGTACAAACTTGGTAATAGTGCTGCAAAAGCTGCACGCAACATAAACCAAGCATTTGGGGAGAATACGGTTAACGATCGGAAAGTGCAGCGTTGGTTCGAAAAATTTCGGACTGGCGATTTTTCACTGCAAAATGAGCCGCGCGGAAGACCCAAAACGTCTGTGAAGAATGATGACCTGAAGGCTCTAGTGGAAGCGGATCCAGCCGTATCCGCGAGGGAACTTGCTATCAGGATGAAAGTTGACCATACAACGATATTGAGACACCTTTCTGAGATTGGCAAGGTTAAGAAGATGGACAAGTGGGTACCGCACGCACTGACAGAGCGAAATAAGATGGAGCGAACTGGAATATGAAGTTTTGCAGCATCCACCATATTCACCGGATCTCTCGTCGACCGATTTTCATTTTTTCAAGCATTTAGAGCTGTTTTTAAGGGGCAAACACTATGAAAATGAAGACAGTCTAAAAAACTCGATATCAGAGTTTATTAATTCTAAAGACCAAAATTTTTTTAAGGCAGGCATCTACGCTTTAAAATCTCGTTGGGAGAAGTGTGTTGAAGCGAATGGAGCATACTTTGATTGAATAAACAGCTTTTGAAGAAAGATATGCAGTTTTATACAATCACTTAAGAATCCGACATTTCATACGCACCAACCTAATACATTTAAGAATAAAATAAACTTGTACTTCTCGTAAACTGGATTAAAGTAATACGGCCTGAAACGACACATTCTCATACACGCGAAAGAATGAACAAAAAAGTATCTAATAGGCCGAACATCAAGATGAAAGAATGACAAAAAATTCCGGAAATGCGCTGATCCTTCCTCGCCTCTCCCCTTAATGAGACAGAATCATCGAAAAGTGGTCGCCTCGGAGTACTGAATAAAAAACTTTTGAAACTGAAAATACTGAACAATACCTTTCTTTGAAACAAAAACAAAAAAAACAGATTATTTACCTTTTTTCGTATAGGGAGAAAAAAATTTCTGAATAATTATAGTGCAAGTGTTGAATTTTAAAGTCAATGTCCGGTTTTGAAGAGCAATAATATATCTTGAATTTTTTTAACATAAGTCAAATGATTAGAAAAATATCCTATTTTTCAATTTCCTCACCATACCAACGTGAAAATAGCAATAAAGTTTCTTGTTTATTTAAGGACTTCAATAAAAATAAATATAAGTGCAATAGGGGGGGTTAATCTGCAACCTCAAATTTTAAAATCAAATTTTACTGCGAAAATTTTGTGAATGCGAATCTTGTTGAACTTATACTAGTGATGATATAGCTAACAAAAAGTTTTTTAAGCCAATTAACTTATGTATATTATGATAAAGAAATATTCATTCTGAACATTTTATTATTTAGTCAGTTTTTAATTCATCTTTTATTTTATAAGAAAAATTTATCTTAGAATTACTGCTGTTAGAAATATTTGTATAATGTGCGCTGTGATAATGCTAACCTTTTGACTACCAATGAGGCATATGCATTCTACTAACATTTTAAAATTTTCTTCGAAATAATATAATTTTCAGTAAAAGTAGTTTTTTGAGTGGAGTGGATTGTTTGTTTGGCCATCATTTCCAAACTACGATGATTTTAAAAAAATTCGAAAGAAAAAGTCGAATACAGAAATTATTATCTTCATTTTCAACGAGAATGAAGAGAAAAAAAATTTAAAAATTGTTACTCAAAAATTCCTTAAAATGAAAGAAATTTCTACAATATACATCTTTTCTAATATAAACTGCGTAATGTTAGAATTTATTTTTAAAATTACTTGCATTAATATCCATTTTCAATAAAAAATATAACTTTTCAAAATAAAAAGTTCTTTTTTAAAAAAAATAAGCAATGTTTTCATTTAAATCTTATGAAGGCAAATTTAAATATATATTACACTTCCATCTCATTCTATTTCGGGATCCGAAATTTCCATCTCAATAGTTATGGAATTTGTATTAATCTACAACCTTTTCAATATGGAACAATTAACGAATTTTGCCACTCTCCAAACAATAAATGCTTAAGACAAAGGGATTGAAGTACATATGTGAATACCTAACAGTGTGTACTTCCATGCTAACTATACCCCATAAATTGCTGTTAAAACCGTTTACTAACTAGAATAGACGTGCATTTGCCAGACATTATGGAACTAACGATCTTCAAATATTCCTGACCATCCTTCTCTGCACCCCGGTGTCACCTGCCGTGCATTCCAATCCACTTCCTATTGCACGGCTCTTCGGTCCATTACCACGCTTTTCCATTCACTCGCCGAGGGCACAGAAGCTTTTATCTCTAAAGACGTTAACCGTGGTGGCGTACAATGCATCTATTAAAGCAACTATTAACGCTTTTGGGAATTCCTAACGAGCAAGATAAACAGTGGCTGCTTTGATTCCGACGGAATCCGCGCAGAGTTTGGGAAAGCAGAGTATGTTCAGTCGCGGTGCGAAATCAGAAAGAAGATTTGGGAACGGTGAACTTTTAGGCGGCTTTTATATTAATTTTCAGTTTTAGGTTTGAGTGATTTTTTTCTGTCAGGGATTCAAACAAAGGGTTATTTTCTGTGAGGGGTCGAACTTTTGCCCAACAATATTTAACCCCTCGTGACCCGAAAATTTCCAGAAATTGAGGCCTTGGACAACTCGCAGAAAAAATAGCTCACATGAAGTATTCAGGCTGGATTCAAATTTTTAAAATTCTTCTTGCTTATAACTTCATATTTTTAATAATTTGGTAAAGTTAATGTGTTTTAAAAGCAGCAACATTGGAGATCTCTGAATGCGGTAGTGCCTTTTTAAATTTGATGCAGAAATATTTTTTAAGTTAAATTTCATAATGCTTTCTATTTTGATTATTTCTTATATATAATGTGAAACACGCGCATTTTTGAAGCAGAGTCGTGGTCGTAGAGATAGAAACTTTTGTTGTTCTAAAACTTTGCTTTATTCCATCCCCGAAGGCATAATTTATGTACAAGCAAGGTGCGGCTAGAGAAGTCAATCTACTGCCCGACACAAAAGCAAAAGAGAAAAAGGAGAAAAAAAAATCTCTCGTCATTTTATACAATGTGATTTTAAAAGCGATTTTTGCACAAGTATTGATTTAGAGTAGGGAAATCTGGGTATTTTGAAAAAGAATTGGTTTAGATCCACAAATTTGTATCCCTTCATTAGGTGTCTGGGTACTTATCGATTTCAACAATTTTACAGAGCTTCTGTTGTATTAAATAAAAAAAAAGATGGAACTGGTCCAGGAAATAGGCAGGAATGTATATGTACACGTAGCGCAGACAAGCACGTCCACTCACAGCAACAAATTAGGAAAGAAGTAATGTAAAAAAGGAGATAAATTATCCGTCTTATATATTATGAGGCACCGGTAAGGAAAATATTTTTACATAGAGCTTAATATATTATAAGAATTTGTTAGGAATTTCACCACGTGTCATTCTATGAGGGATACACATGGATCTTTTACGAAAAGTGCTTGTTAAGGCAGCAATTTTTATCCTTTCATCAGAGCATGGGAATGCTTCGGCTTTTAGGCAATACACACACACATACGTGTGTGTGTGTGTGTGTGTTTATTTTATTCCATTTATCTCCTTTTTTACATAGAGTGTGTGTGGGTGGGTGTGAAATTACTATCAAATCATTTCAGTTGAAAGAATGAGATGTCAAAATTTAGCATGTTTTCCGAAAATAATAACGTATTTGTGAGACAAAAAGTTAGGTATTAAGTTCTGATATCATTCAAAAAAGAAAAAATTGTGATATGAGTCTTAAAAGAATTTAAAGAAATCTTTTTATTATATTTTTATGCTTTATCTTTAAATAAATATTTATTTAAATAAGTGTTTTAGAATTAGTATTATTTATTTTATTAGTATTTGTTTCATCTAGAATTCAGTATCGTGTAAATTAAAGAATAATTAACAATATTACTAGATGATATGTGTTAAAAATAATTAATATTTCTTTATAATGCAATAATCTTTATTTTTAAATAATTATTTTTATAAAATAAAATAAAAAAAGAATTCTATCATATCATTTTACATTGTTATGTTAATTACCTTAATATAATACTTTTTCTCAGAATTTCATAATTCACGAAAATATATTCTTCACTCTTTCCCTTTTTGAATTGTGAAGTATTGCACTTAGTTAGACGGCTGGCAATTATTTGAGAGATATTTGAGCCAAGAGAGCGTTTCAGGTTTATTCAGCAGCGCCAACTAAGGCCAAGAGTGCGACTTAGCAATATGATGCGTTACTTTCGCTAGCAGAGTCCATTTTTATAGGGGGGACTGACATTCACACACTTCACAGAGAACTCATAGAGGAAAAACAACATGCCCGTACTGGGATTTGAACCCGGGATGCCCACATCACGGAAAAGACACTATACCAGGGCGACTGCTCATCATTTCGTTAAACGAATGATTCAATGTTTTTAAATTCGTTCAAATAAGAGAAGGAAACCCAAAAATGTTGTTTATACAGAAAATGAGAATAACTTTATTACATTTTAGAAAAAAAAATCTTAAAAATTCTAAACTATGTGAAACATAAAATTTATTAAACTAGCCTATACTCTTATCTTATGAAAGTGTGTTTTAGAAAATTAACAAGGGGAAAAGAAAAAAAAAAAAAGAAAAATCGTTCAATTTAAATTATTTAAGTATATTCAGAATTTTATTTCTAAGAATATTTCATTATTTTGCGTACTATCCTTGTTGAGTTTAATTATATTGATTAAAAATGATCATCTAGTTTGGCTCGAAAACATATGTGGTTTATTTTCTTAAAATAAATGCTTGAAATATGAAATTAAATAAAATCCAAATGTCCAAGAAAAAAATTGTTTCTATTCTATTGAAATTCGAAAAAATTTGGAATTATTGGCAACATTTACTAGAGATACAATTTTTTGAACGCGCTCAGTAAGTAAAATAATAGGTTTTAAAATAATCAATTCATGATGCTAATGATTCTCTGAAAATGATGGGGAAAAATATAAATGTTGGGAAATAATTATGTATCATATGAATTATTCAGAATCTAATATATTTTCTAGAATTTTAGACATGAAAAGAACAACAATATATTCTATTTATTAAATTTGAAAAACAACGAATTCCAGTTTCTCCAACTCAATCGATTGTGAACTATTTATTTTGTAATGTGGTTTTTCTTACGAGAAATAGTAATATATTAAAATAGTTAAATGGTCAGAACTAAAAATAATAAATTTTAAGAAATAAATAGGTTGGCTTATGAAAATTAAACATTTCATTCGAATTTTACATAAAGTAAAGCATATAAGTAAAAATTTAAAA
This sequence comes from Argiope trifasciata, assembly GCA_026543055.1. NCBI lineage: Eukaryota > Metazoa > Arthropoda > Arachnida > Araneae > Araneidae > Argiope > Argiope trifasciata. Next base: position 8,928 of record JAPMOQ010000241.1, on the reverse strand, counting down.
CCAAACTAAACTAAAAGACAGAAATATATCAGCTCAAAATATATCTTGGAGCTAAATCTTTTCCTGCGAACGATTATCGTTTCTAAGACAGAGTATTTGTCTTATATGTTTTCTGTGTTTATCTAGTCACTGCAACGTTTACTAATCGCATTAGACCAATCAGAGTGCATACAATTCATATCGGATACAGAGATAAATACACCAAAATTCTAGATACCCTCTGTATCTGATACTATTGACTTCGTTGTATTTGATATCATATACTGGTAAAAACATGACCTGAAGCAAAATATCTATGCATTTTCTTGCCTTGTTTTGAAAACATCTTCTCATGGAATATTGAATTTGCTTCCTTTTTTAAGATGATGTAAAGCTTTTTTTTTAATGCAAAGTTGTTTTCTAAGCTTTCAAAGCAAGTTTGTAGTTTAGCTTTTAGAAAAATCGGAAAATATCATGTTTTCTAAATCCAGTAATGCATTTGGTAACTGCGCAAATAAGATTTAAAACAAAAATGTTAATGTAGATATATATCTTCGCTTTCAATAAAAAGGAATTTATTGAAAGGGATTATTTAGTGAGTATAATAAATAGGGATTTAAAAAAATGTGAAAATTTGACACTAGACATTATTATAATTTAACTTTCATTTTGATGCATGAAATTCTTAAAATTAATTTTTTTCTGTAAATATTTTCAGTATAAAAAGATTATATTTTCATTTTCTAAATTTAATTTAGCTCCAATGTTCTGTTCCATCCATACATAGTTATTATGTATTATACTAAGAAATTATAATGTTGCCAGTTTGCGATATCGAACTTCCAGTTAAAAAAATTTCTTTAATATTTATTGAAGTATTCATGACACGATATGTTATCTTGTTTTATTGATGTTTGTATTCATTGCCCATTGGAGGTAGAACGTAATAGTGGTCAAGAGAAATGAGTTTTAAACAAAAAATAAATTACTTTTAAAATCTATTAACTGATTACCAGGGAATAATCATAAAAAATTCGTTAATACTGTGTGCCAATGCCATGTAAGACGACCTCCGAGTTACTCATAGTTCACAATTTTTTAATTTCAAATATCTTTATCTCAGCGTATCCTAAAAAAATCAGTTCTGAGATGGATACTTCAGTGATTTAATAGTTTTTCAACATATTTCTTCTTTACTCATGTTTACTTTGGGTTTTCAGCTTATTTATTTTTGTTCCCATATTTTTATTTATTTTATGCTTTACATATCTTTCAATAGATACTTATTTATATTAACGAATATATTTATGTGCAAATTATTTACTATATAAGATTCTAAAATAAATTGACTCCTAGCAGATTCGAATACTTAAGCAGCTGTCCATTAAAGGAAAATTTCTTTGGATTCTCACTAATATGAAAGACAGAGTGTTGCGATAAAAAGAACGATTTCTGAATGTTACTTTCCATAGTAATTCAATTTTGTGTTTATCATAAATGCCTATTCTTTCAAACTCAAATAATTAAAATTACATTTTAGAAGTTTGGACTTAACAACATCTAAAGAGAGTTTGAGGCTGTAGATTAATCATCCAAGACTATTATTGTGATTAAATAAAAATAAATAAATTCTGACCTAACTCATTTTTTGTTATTGAGTAACACACACTAAACCATGCATATAGACTGAAATTATCTCATCATTTTAATAAAAATATATTTTGAAAAAGTTTTTCCTATTCATGCATCTCTCTCTCTCTTTATATATATATATAAGTAATATAAATAATATAAATTTAAAAAAAATATGCATATAAATTTTGTTTATTTTAATTGGACTTGAAGAAATGTTTGATTAATAGTAATGTTAATTAATGTTTTATTAATATTCTGGCAAAATAATCATTGTCAATTTATGTGTAAGAGTCATAGATAATAATTAATCGCTGTGTCAAAGAACGAATTTTTTTGAACTATCTGTAATATTTATAAAAAATATTCTAAGCCTCATGAGTGATTACTATTGGCAACTAGTTTAATTTAATAATAGATACAAAAATTGCTAGAAAATAACTTCAATCTCTTAAGAAGATATAAGTTATTTTCTTAATCTATGCATAATTTATAAATTGTTATTTTTTAAATTTTGATTGCATGTTATACTTTTATGATAATTATTTATTATAATAATGAATACGGTTCTTTGTCACTGATATTAAAAATGTTGTTCTAAATCGGATTTATCTTTAATTATTCTTTCATTTATATTAAATAATCTCTAAATTCTATCTATATTTAACTAAGGTAATAAACCTATCAATATATTCATTATGTTTTAACACAAGTTAATGCAAATAAAAATCCTTAAACTGTTGTGAAATCTTTTACTTTACTATATACAACTCAAAATCGATTTCCTGTTGAGTTTCCGCTTCTTGTTTGAACCATATATTCATACAGAAAAAATTAAAAGAAACAAACTGAACATAACATTTTGTTAGTCTTTGATATTTTCTAATTTTTATTTATTTCCTTAAGTGCAATCTTCAAATATTTAATTTATTTAACGAAATTTTATTAGAATTTTTTGTTTTGGTAAAATTTTAAAGCATATTTTTTATAAAAATATTAGAAAGAATAATATTTTGCAAGCATAAAGGATGTCATTCCCAGCTCTAAAAGTAAGAATACTTTTTTTTCCTTCTCCAACGAACACCTTTTCCGCCTACACATACCTGATTCTGGAACTCCCTAATGCATATTTCTATCTATTATTGCCGAAACATTTCTGGATCGGTATTTATTGACTGAGATTCCGTGGACTCTCTACAAAGATTGGTTTTGGTTTATGGAAGTGATAAAAGGAAAATAAATTTGTTTTTAGTCTTCCCACTGATGCCATGGGGACATTTGTCTTTATTCGAGTGTTTTATTGCATGTTAGGGAATCCAGCAACCAGATATCATGTCTAAATTTAGGATTTTTTTTTTATTCTTGAGAACTCTTGAAACCATGTTAATTTTTTTACCTTATCTTCAGCAGAACTGCTATAAATGAATAATATACCATTTTTCAATTCCAAGAATGCAACCCGATTACTCATTGGTTAGCTGGAGCTTTAGTTATTAGTAGTTATATATTATAAGTTGTAGTTTTATTGCACAATCCCCTTTTTACAGAGGGGGTGCAGTCACACGCCTAACAGAAAAGCACAGATGAAGAACAAACATGCCCGAACCGGTAGTCGAAAGCGGGACTCCCAAATCAAAAGAAAGACGTGCTATGCCAAGATGCCGGAATGAGTGGCCTTAACATTATAATAATAAATTACTACTAAAACTAATACTTGGAAATCAGAGGATAGAATAATGCATTTAAAGAGAATATATTTTATCAGGTAGCAAATTACTATTAAAACTAGTAATTCAAAATTAGAGGAGTGAGTAAGGCATTCAAAGAGAATTCTTTATTAGAGTAATAAAGTAGTAAATTACTAAAATTATAGTAATAAATTACTATTAAAATGAATTCTTGATAATCAGATGAGAGAATAACGCATTTGAAAAGAATACTTTTATTAGAGCAGTAAATTACTAAAATTCTAGTGATAAATTATTGCTAAAATTAATACTTGGAGATTAGAGAAATGATTAAAGCATTTAAATATATTAGAGCATTAAAATAGAGGAAATAATGTTTTACTAAAACTCTAATTAGTATTAATATTTTGTAAAAATTCTGTATTAATATGTTGTAATAGAAGTATGAGTTCCTGAAATAATTGGGAAACATGAACTGATATTTCAAATAATTGTAGTTAAAAGAAAAACATTTACAAACATTTTTAAACATTTATAAGAAATAACTCAGCATAACTTTTTTATATCTTCATAATTACAGTTATGTATCTCATATTTTAACATGATTATTATTTTATAAATTAGAGCCATACACATAATATCATTCTTTTTTGGTAAAATTCCAATTCAAAAATTTTAAATTCAAATCCAAAAGTTATGTAATGACTAATTCTGATCTAAATCATTTAAAATTTTAATACATATTCTAATCAACTTACAAATGGTCCTACAGAATAATTGAACTTGTCCTAATTCTATAAAGAATAAATTTTAACGAGTTATGCGCAGACATTTAAGGCTTACACCGTTACCAAAGAGATATCTCTTCTTTCAGATACTTACAATTACAGGTAATAGAGGGCTAAAATTTGACTAAAATTTTTTAATGGCTATAGGCTGCATCTTTAGGTATGTATTAGAAATTTCAACCTATCTAAACTGGTATAAGAGACAAATTTTAGCCCACAGAAACTTGGAAATATATGAAAAATAAGATATCTCGTCAGTAGCGTTGAAAGTGTTAACCAGCAATCTTGGAAATAAATTGACCATTTCTTTTATTTATAATGTCTGCTTTCATTTACTTAGAACAAACTATGTACTTCTAAAATTATTCAAGTAAATGTATTTTTAAAGACTTTCACAAATTGAAGCAAGATAAGAGAAAAAAAGAGGGATCAACATATCTGAATTATCTATCAGAATTCATGCTTGTGTAAAGCAATCTTGAAAGCGAAATTGGTCTGTCAATCTAAAAGATAAAGTGACACGAAAATTGAAATTGAAATTGCTTTTCAAAAAAAATATTATAAATTCTTCAGGGAGAGTAGACAGATAATTCTAAGTAAATGGAAAATTTAATTATCTCTTGATATACATCAGAATTCTTTTATCTAAACCTGATAGTGTTAAATTTAAGTTCATCGCTGACGACAAAGCAGGTAGACTAAAAGAAAGTTATTCAGTAAGAGTTGAAAGTTTTCCTTAAAAATTATATTCTATAATTTACTCTGGGTTTGGACTCCTTATTTTCAAACATTTTCCAACATTAATCAAAAAATATTTCCTTAGGGAATCAACAATATTCTGATACATCTTAAGACAAACATTTTTATACTTGCAGATATTTGATCAACATTCTGAGACCGACTCCGACTCGAAATTTATTACTTTAAACTACTTTAAAATTTACAATAAATAGATTACTACTAATTGAATCTTGCTCTGAATGTTTCTAAAGAAAATTCGTGCATTTTACGTAAGATTCTCTATCAAAACAACGAATTTTTTCAATGGATTCTTTGAAATCAGCTTCTTTTTTCATATTTATTTAGTTCTACAACATATCAAAAAACATAAAATATTTAGGCATTAATCAAATTAATGAATTATGCTTAGTTTAATGGTGTACATATTATCACGTAACGAGAACTCAAGAATGCAAAGGAAGTAGGATTAAATCAATTTATTAACTCAACTCTGAATTGAGAACACTGTGAATAAGAAATCTTTGGTTTTTATACCAGCAGGGAAAGCTCCAGAATACTGTTCAGAAAACAGAAAATACCAGAACATTTATCTGGTAAACTAATGAAGAGTCTGGAATTTTCTGCAACATGAAATAAAGGAGAAACAAATCAAGGAGAAGTACACAAATTATGAACATATGCACACAAATTATGAACATACAGGGATTAGAATTCACGGTCTCTTAACTACGAGATCAGTGTGATAACCATTCGGCTATGAAGACTCGATTATCTCTTTTCAATGCGGCAATAATTTATTCCAAAAGTCTACTTTAAAATTTAGTTGATTCCTTGATATCTTTCCATAAGTACTTTATTTAAATTATCTTTATAAAATAACCTCTCTTTATAGAATGTCCTCAAAAATATTTTAAGATACTATATAAACTTAATATTTCAAAATTCAAAAGAAAGTTAAGGTTTCTGAATTCAATATATTTACATTTACTGTCATTGAATAATGAGAGGATACAGAATAAATAAAAAAGTGCTTTAAATGAAAATATATAGAAAAATGTCAATGGCATAATGGCGTCACAAATAAAAAAAAAATTATTGATAAAAAGGTGCTATTATATTAGAAGTTATTGACATTTATTTATGAAATCACACAAAAATTGCAAATTACTATTCTGTATAATAATATATTTAAGCACATGTTGATTCATGTGCTTCGAATACAAATTTGGCTTAAATATAAATAATTAAAAATAATTATATATAGATATAATATAAAAAAAGGTTACCATAAAATATATTTACGTTATGTTAAAAGGAAACTGAAATCATCGATTTTAAAACTCCGCCTCTTTCAGACATAATCTAATAATAAGGAGCATAATTTTATTTCACACGGCGTGTATTGTTATAAGTTGAAAATAGAAAATTTTATTGCTTCAATAACCTTTTTGTGGTTGTAATATTTTTGAGTACTTAAAATTTTTTGTCACTTTTCTTAATTAGACACTTATATTTTGAAGTATATATTGTATCCATATGAATAGAGCTTTTTCTGTAAGGACGCAAAAACATTGTTTAAATCTAATATTAAAAACTCACAAGAATGCAATTTCTTTTTCAAAATGATAAAACTATCGAAAGTATGTTTTTTTTTTTTCTTTTTCTTTTTTTTACTTAAATATAAATCTCTATACCCGCAGTAAAAAATGTGTATCAAATAAAAATAAATGTAATAGCAGTGCTTATTTTCTACAAGTGTTTCTTTAAATAACGTGCCATCAAAAATTTTCTCATTTGATCTTTCTACTGCGTACAGCATTTCTTGTCGGAGCTATATCCTGCCATGACAGTGAAAGTAATTCGATCACACACCTTTTATGTATTCACTCGGGAAATAAGAATATATTAATATAATAAAAGCTTCTTTCATCTTCTTTTCTGATTGGATGGATATTTCCGCCGAATCCATTATTTATTTAAGATGTAATGAAGAGGAATAAATACCCTATTAGTTAAGCCTGTTTCACAGTATCGTGTGGTATTATTTGATATTAAACAATATTCTACGAAATTAAACAATATTGTCAATATAGATCAATGTTATACAATATTGTACAATATCAGTGTGCTACTAGGATATACACCGTTCCTCAATGAGCTTATTTCGAAGAAAATTACGTTTGACATTAAAAATATTTTTTTTCATAGCTGCTGCCCTATTTATTGATTTATTTATAATTTGAAATTTCCTTTAATATGTCTTATTTTTTTCCAGATATTGATCTTGTTTTCCTGTGAATTTTTAAATGCTGTATTGAAATAACGAAATAGGTATGAAATTTTAATAATTACTTTTAATTTGTATATCATTGGATACAATATTCATTTTAGTTTCAAATATGTATTTACATAAAAAATTATTTTAAAAGCCAAAATAAATAACTTTTCCCATTAATAGATTAAAGTGATTTAATTAAAATATTTTAATCATATTTTATGAAAATACATTTATTTTGTAGAATAAGATTCAAATTCTATTTCATAATTGCAAGCATTTTATTGTGGGTTTTTTTCACTGATCGATAAGACAAGAAGATTCAATCTATTTTTCTGAATTAAGTAGCTTCAGTGTAAAAAAGTCATTTTTATAAAATTTCTGATTATATGTTATATTTACAATTTAAGATAAAATTCAGAATAAAGTGATTGTAAAATTGTTTTTTTAAATCCAATATTTCTTATTACATTTGCTCTTTCAGGTGGTATAATAGTATGCATAATGATATAAACAAACTTTAGGGAAATACATAGCGCATAGACAAAAACAGCATAATTTTTTTAATGTAAGTTAAACTTCGATTAAAATTTGAAGTTAAAAATATTTTAATAAACATACCTTCAAGACCTAGTTGCGCATAATTTTTAAATGTGATATTTTAGCGAGTAATAACATAACGATCCAACTGACCGCTAATATAAGCTAAAGCTCATTTCGGTAGAATACAGACCTAATCAATGTTTTATTAAATATGAAAAATCTCACATATATAACTGACAGAGGAACCATAAAATAAAGGAGGCAAAATTAAATAAAAATTTTGTTTAAACATTGTAATGATAGAAAAATACAAATTCCCTCAAATAATGTTATCTTTGGATAATTTTCATTAAAAAAATTTTGAAATTATAGTTAACTATATATTCTATGAACATTAAAGATCTTCTTGGTGTTCGTTTACTTTTTCTTATTTGTTTATCACAAATAAAATTATTTTTCTTTTATCAAAATAGTGAAATTTAGATATGCTATATGATGTTTTCTTACTTTTCCATGTATGAAATATTTAAAGATTTTAACTATATAATTTAACTAAGGAATGAAAACTAGAAAAATTAGATTATGATTAACATTTAAGCAATTTTGTTTTAATATCATCAAGCTAATCTTCTGTGTTGGAAGTTTTCAAACGGAGTAAAGTCCCATAACGTCACTGCATCATTAATAAATTTATCAGCAATAAAATCTTCTTGGATTATGTGTTACATGACATGAAATCAATATGTTCTCGGATTTATCATAAACATGATTATAAATTTTAGTAAAATTTAAATTATCTAAGACTTCACAACTAAATCACACAGAATAATGTGTTACTATTCCTAATTTATTTTGCTAGACTCGAAAGACAAAAATCAGAGAGATATTTATTCTCTTTTATTATTAATAGAGATAAAGTTGCCATTAAAAGTTACTAAGTAAGACTTTTTTCTGAAAGATTTTAGACCATTGAAACGGATTAAAGAAACTGCATAATTTAGGTTTTTTTTCTCGCACTTCAATTTTTTTTTCCTATTTGTAATCAGCAAAGAAGTTTTAATTCTTTATTTTGCAACAATTCCATTCGATGTAGCTCACATTCATAAGAAAACCTTTATAATTATGTTTTTTAGTTACGTTTTTATTTCTGTTTCGTGCTTGCCGGATTTCGTATATAAATTGCAATCATCCTCGTTCATTATTATGTGAGAACGTTAGGGGTTTTCGTTAGGGGATTCTGAATAATTAAAGACAACAAATAATTGAAGCTTGAATTGTCGAA
>JAPMOQ010000239.1:0-13876 GCA_026543055.1 Argiope trifasciata | reverse complement strand
TTGACAGTAATATGTATTGAATAGTGGATGGGTGTAACGTCAGAGGTTCCAATGCTTGGCGACAAACTTGGCGATTATTTGGCGACTTGACGACGAATTTGGCAACTTTGGAGACAAGATGGAAAGTACCTGAAACATCGAGAATTTTCCCGATCCGTCCATTAGGAGCCGAGATCCAGCTAGAATGCTCCTGATTGGTTCAGAAGATGTTAGCCCCGCCTACCGCCGGTATATATAAGGCAGGTGACTGCGGGGAAAAGGAAGTCAGTTAAATCGAAGAGGAGCAGCGGAGAAAAGGGAAAGGAGATCTGAAGAAGAATGAACTGGAGTCAAGCCGAAGTGCGGCAGTGGAGAGAAGCCGAAGTTGAACGATCTAGTTTTCAACGAAGACAAGCAGCGCTGTGGAATTAATAGAGAAGACCTAAGAGAGAGAGAGAGGTCTTGAACTGAGGAGTCCTGAACGGAGGACTGCTGTGTGGCATATACTGACGAAGCCTGAGTCGTATGTCGTAGCCCGTTGTGTCGTCGTCGGGAACGGAGCTGTCCCGAACTGAGGAGTAGTCCCGTTGTGCGAAGTAGTGAGTCGACAGCCAAGGCAAGAAGATACAGAGGAATAGTTTCAGCCTGTTCTGGAGAGACCCACGAGGTGTAAAGCGAATCCCTTAAAGATTCCCTCTCCGGCTGAATCCTGTCTGGCCGCTCTGTGAGCTGTGGACATTGTCACTACGGAATTTCTGCCTGTGGACTACTATTTGTAATGTGCTATCCTGTGTGTTCGTCTCGGCTGTAAATAGTTGTCTCCTGTACATAGTTGTGTTGTGAATATTTGTCGTCTGTGTGCTGTCCTGTCCTCGTCCTGTAAATAAACGTCTGAGTTGTGTCCGTCATCTAAAGGACTGATCATTGTCAGTGTGTCATCATCTCACACCATACACAACCACTATATACAAGGTAAAAAGAACCCGACGGATTTAAGGATAGGAAATCCGTGACAATACATATTTCATACAACAATATATGACGTTGTTATGTTGGCTATTAAGAAGAATATTTGAAATCTTGACACCACATGACAGACATAAAGCATAAAACACTATTTCAAAAGCGATTGTGAAGATCCTAATGAAAAACACAATAATTTTTATTACAATTATACGCATATGGTCATAAGAATAAAAATACTGAATTTGTGCCAACTCATTTCATAAGCATAAAGTGAAGTTTCAGGAATGAATGAAATAAGGATATATCTTTATCGAGCATTGACATTAAGTTCAAAACAAAAACATTGAATTTCATAAAGCTTGTTAATAAATCTGGAACTATACAGCAAAGAATTATGTTGATATGAAGAAATAACAATATTGTGATAGTGAGAATTTAAAAATAATCTACAACAATAGATGACGAAATACAATCTCAACAAATCACAAGCGTGAAGATTCATTCTCCATTTCAATGCTGGAATATACAATGAAAAACAATATTTATTTTAACTAATTACAGTACAATGGCAATCGTTTGGAACCCTGCCTATATTTCTGGGGCAATGACCGTTCTGCTTGTTAACTTATAAGAATTTAACAAGATATATCTGTAATAAATGAAATCTATGTTTCATGTGGAAAGGAAGTAAACTTCCAACATTGTTGTATAAACCAAATTTTCATCAAGTAAAAATAAAATACACTATTTAATTAACTTATCTACATATAATTTTTTTCAAAAATTTATATTGTTTTAACCAAATGCTTGTTTTTAAAAAGGTTTAGAAAACAAATATCATCTTCGAAGAATTAAAGTATATAAAAAGCTAATATGTTGGTATATGAATAATAAATTCTAGAAATTTTGGGAAACATTTAATTATATACCAGACATGTTTTGAATCATGTAAATTCCATGAAATTTAATCTTTCCAAGTTCAAAAACAATGACTGCACTGGTTAAAAGAATTCTCCAAGAATATGTATGAATTCAACATCTTAAAAATAGAAAAGTAACACATTTCAGACAAGTATTGATATCCTCAAATAATGTTAACTATATTATACATTCACATTTCCAATGTGCAGACCATTGATAATATTTTGCTACAAAATGAGTATTTAGGGTTTGCTCTTGGATTATAATTTTACAAACTGCCTATGTTAGATCGCCACTCAAAGTTTCATTGAAAAGACACTGAATTCCGAAATATGCCTGCTGAAGATTCCGGATGTCTTTTTTTAAATATTTTTATCTTTTTTTAAATATAAAACACTGATTGAATCATATTATACTTTCTTTTGAATTAAAAGATTATAGCGTTAGTGAAATTCAAATAACCTGAAACTTGTACCTTTTTTGCTTTTTAATGTTATGCTCTATCACTTGAATTGGAATCCTCACATTTCTCTTTAAAATTAACACGCATTACTAAGTTATCAGCAAGCCTTCATAAAATATTTCAATCAAGCAATTTATCTGAAGATTACACGATGTCACTAAATGGTAATCTTCATAGTTTTGCAGATGTTTAAAAGTCATGTTATTGCATTCTAAATAAATATAATACCATAATTTTTGGCATTCATTGTTTCAACAGGTTTCTACCAGAAGGGCTCTTTATTTGATGTAGTAAATCTTACTTTACAGACAGCATATCTCCTCAAGTAATATTTGTACAGATTAGTGTTTATTCCTTGCAGTAATATTTATTAATGACCAAAGAGATTTATTCGTATTGCATGCTAGAATTCTTATTCAGATAGTACTCATACCAAACTGTTCGCAACAATTGCAGAATACCCTGCTTTTAAATTTGTAGGAACTATAATCGATCGAAAGAAGACTAATTCAGAATTAAGCATAAGTAAAAAAATGTAAAGTAATTAATCATAATTAAAAGAAAATTTAAAAATGAAACTATAATAAAAGGAAATAAAAAAAGAAAATAATGAAGACTAAAAGATTTTTTTTTATAATTCACAAAATTAAATTGATTTAAATTAATGCTATTACATAATTTTTGAAACTCATGCTTACGATTATAAAACTAACACATAGTTGTTTAATCAGTAATGTCGTTAAAAACTTCATAAACTCATACATTTGGGTTTCTGAAATAGTATATAAAAGTATAACAAATTTCACCTCTCTTGATATTTCAGTTTTGTCTTTCGTCTTTATGCTGCTTTTCTCTGATAGGCAAATATATATTTGTTCATATGCGGTAAAAATCTGTTGTCAAGGCCCATGTGCTAAATTTTACATGTCCAGCGTAGTGCGGTTTTGAGTTCTTGTGTTGATGAAAACTTAGAATTTGACAAGTAGGGAATCTTCAATTTCAGGTAGACATATTCATCTTTTACTATGATTTGTATAGGTAAAATTGCTGACTGCATGTATAAGGAATTAAATAATGTCAAGAAGAACTAATTATTAACAAAGTAATCTAATTGAGCCGAATTCCATTTTTCCACTACTTCAGATCCTATTATTTCAGTACGAACTGCATTTAATATTTTAAATTCAATTAAAATATCACAGATTTAAATGGAAGGCGTTAGTGGTCTAAAAACAACTCTTGAATTCAAGCGTTTCATACACATGCGCAAGATTTTCAAAGAAAAATTGCATTATACTTTTGATGTTTTGAGTAAAAAAAAATATTTTTGGAATTATAACAAATTTGATAATACTCAGTTGCCTAAGAATTACAATGGTGCACAGTTCATAAAAAAATCTTTTAAATAGTTTTCCGGGTTTGAAGTTGCAATCTGCAGAATGCTCTGAACATAAATTCTTCCCCAATCCATCAGATCAAAAGCTTTTCTGCTGCCATCTACCTTCAAGAATCCAATTTCGATTAAAATATAATGGGTTGAAATAATATACTTTTCTGCTATAAAAACATAATGGTATAAATTCAAATATCGAATCGTGTACGCAAGATTAGGAATTTAAAATTCTATTATTGATGTTTTGAGATAAGAATTTACTGTAAAAGAATAACATTTTTGTTAATTCTCAATAACCTAAGAATAATTCTAGAATATAGCTTATAAAGTTAGTTAAAAATTAAAATAAGTTACAAATGATCTGAATTGTAATAGATCTCAATCTATCAGCTCACAAGTTTTCTAGCGTCATCTACATTTAAAATTCTGAGTTTGAATTTAAATTCATGATTTGAAATAGAACGGTCTGGTTTCAAAATATAATGCTAGGAAAGGGAGTGGCTCTCCTGCGCAAGGTTTGGAATATAAAAACTGTTCTACTCTATTGATGTTATTTGTTTAAGTACAAATTTGGAAGAATAACTATTTTAATAATTCTTATTAACCTAAGATTTATTCTGGAATTATTGAAAATAAATTTAAAAAAAATGCAAAACTATTCTTTGTCGCCCAGATACTAACCTGCAAAAGGCTATGACTGCAGTATCTCTATAATGAAAATTATATCACAAGTGTTCATATGTTCATCATCATTTAAGCTTCGAAATTCAATTTAAAAATCATTGTTTGAAATAGAATGCGTTTCTTATCAAAAGGCAAAATGTAATTGAATGGGAACGATTGAGACAATGCAATAAATTTTTTTTGTATTTTTATTTAAAATTAAATCCTATTATAAATGTGAATAAAATTTCAAATTATCTAAAATATTCTCTTCAAGATCTTGCATTTTAGTATCGCTTTGATATACATATTTTGAAAAATCTACTTAAGAAATTATTATAAGATAATATTAAAACATTTATTCTTGGAATAGAATTATTACTATTATGAATTACAGTAATACAATTTGTAGAAAAATATTAAATATATTTTCCCTATTAGAATTTTTATAGTGTTAGACATGAACACTTATTTTGCCTGTTACCTAAAGCACAATTTGTCGGCAAGTAAGCTGTCGAAACTGTGCCTATCTTATGTGCTTCACCTCTGAGCCACGCATGCTTCAATACATGGAATCATTCCAATGTTATTGATATCCTTTTAATTTACCGTAATGTTCCTTGCGTGGTCTTCTGTATAAAATAAATGTTTGTAACGTTTTGCAAATGGTCTATGCATAAATATTCCATGTGTAGAAATATAAAAAGTAGTTCCTTTTATTATGAAATTTTATCATTGTTTAGAATGTGCAATTTGAAAAAGTGTTTTATTCCTAGTAAAAACTAAGGTGCTTTTTTTTTTTTTTTTGAATCAACGGAATAATATAAGAAACAAAATTCCAACTTTTTTAATAAAATTGAAATGAGTTAGGAACAAAAATATTCAGTTCATTGAAAACTTTTCTGTCTCGCACATTTACGATTTATTTTTCCAGATTTAATAAAATTATTTTTTCCTTTGATACACTGGTAAAGTGTTTAAATTTATAATTATGTAGTTCTTTTTTTTTTATGAAATTTTCTTTTCCCGTTATTTTCGCTTCGTAATTAGTCCTTTAATATAGAAAGGAAAAGAGACCAAAATATAAAATGCAGCAAATTTCATACCGGCAGGAAGAATCGAATTTTTATTGAAGTGAAATTTACTCATAACATACAGATCTGAAAAAGAATAAAAATCAGTATATTAAGAGAAAAAAAAATCGACATTGAAATGTGATAACAATGTTTAACAGATAAATTTTTGTTTTGTTAAGATAGTTTAACTTATTTTAGGTAAATTCTTACATGCAAATTGATTAATATTACCACAGAAAATTTAAAAGCAAACTTTACAATTCATGTCTAACTCGTTTCAAATTTTAAAATTGCTTTTTTTAAGTTAAGGACCTCAAATTACCAATTTAGAATCAGGAACAAACAGACATATATTTTAGCCTTAAACTCGAATGTACACGAATCCAATGAGACACACTGAAATTTCTATGTAAAAAATGTTAAACAACCAGACAAATTAATTTCTTCTAAAATATTTCCATGGCATGGCAAATTTCTGATTTATCTTATATATACACCGTCATCATATTAACGAATAAATAAGGATTTACATTTAAACTAACTAATAAAATGATTTCATATAAAGTATTGAAACAAATATTAATTCATCTTATGCATATCTACTTTTAATTTGAATCAATTCAATATTCTTCAGTTTGGTAGTTTATTCAGTCTGAAATCAGTGCACAAATTTGTTAGAGCGGTAACTTAAGAAAAATTTTAATCTTTGACAAAACAATTATTAAAAAGGCGACCAGAATATCTGGCAATTAAATAAATTTGATTTGAAAAACACAAGCTTTATTTGCAAGTTTGATATACAAAAAACCACTCATTTACAAGATTATAATCAAATAAAAAGTAAAAGGCCGATGCATTGAATTAAGAACACAGAACAGGTATTGAATTAAACATATATGAAACTGGTATTTTGTACAATCAGCTTAACGTGAATTCAAACAGTTTTAAAAGCAAAGTATTCATTTAACATAAAACTGATATACTGGAATTGAAAGACAATACAGAAATTGTTTCTTAAAATATAATTATATAAATTTACATAAATTTGTCTTTAAAAAAGTAGAATGTAATTTGAACATTAATTATCAAAACTTTGAATTGGTGATACTTTAGTATTTCAAGTAATTTAAAATAAAAATCGAAATTTACTTCACCTGAAAAGTTGATAATTCTTAGTCCTTAATTTGCTCGCATTTTATTAATAAAGAAAAGTAATCTAAACTATATAATTCAATATTCATCGCATCCATTCACTTTTATTTTCCTCAACGCATTTCATTATACTCGGGTAGACTTTTAGAATTTTCATTCAAGATAATCATACTTATGAATCATTTTCTGCGAAGGCATATTGATCAATGTGTTGATCAAGCACAACGATCAAATGCTTTCGAAGAATCAAAGGATATTTTGATTGGCTGGCCGGCCGAGCCAATCAAAGTATCCTCTACCCGCGGATATACACATTAAGTAAAATTAAAAGCCGAAATTGTGAGATTTAGACATAATGATTTAGAACGTCAGGTTTATCATTAATCTTATAACCATTACTCATTATTTTTTATAAATTGCTTTTTAAGATAAACTTAAGAATAAAATCTCGGTTTAAAAATGAACTGCAAATGGATGCAACGAATAAATACTTATTTAATATAGATAATTTTTGTCTGAAGGTGTTGAGATTAGGTTCCAATTAATGAGCATTGATGCCATGTTTTTAAATTTATGCAATTCATTTTTCGAAATTTTATCACACGAAAAATTGTAGCTATAATTTAACAAAGACTATAATTTCAGAAAACTTAGTCACAAAAATCAAATTCAAAATATAATAAAACATTTTTAATGCACAACTCCGTTTCATGTGCGCAAACACAACATTAAAAAAAATATTTTCTATTAATATTTTTCAAATTAAAACAATCTTGAAGAAGGCAAATTTAGAATGTTTACTTTACATACCTTTTCTTTCATAGTGAGCACAGAGGCATCCCCACCTAGACAGAAGTCACTATTCGTGTATTTTAAATTAGGCGAATATATATTCCATATAATATTAAATTCCATTGTTATAAATTTTGTTTTAACGCCAAAATATTTCTAGAACATTTTGACTCCACAGGCGGATATTAAGCATGAAACAATATTTCAACAGCGAACCTGAAGATCGTTATGAAAAGCAGAATACATTGATATTACAATTATATACATATAACCATAAGAGTAAATATATTGAATTAGTGCTAACTCCTTTCATAACCACAAAGTACCGTTCCAGAAATGAATGAATGAAATTAGGATACTGCTTTCCCGAGCACTAAAAATAGTAAACGAAAACAAAGAATGCCATTTTCATAAATAATGTTAATAAATTGAAAACTACAGCAAAATATTCTATTGACAAAGAAATAACATTTGATAATAAGAATTGAAATTATTCGAATATGTCAAGACAATGGATGGAATATAATCTCAACAAATCACAAGCATAAAAGATGCATTCTCCATTTACAATGATGGAGAAATATACTATGAAAATTTTCTATTTTTTTTATTTCAAGTAATTACTGTTAAATGACAGTTGTAGAGATCTCTGCATACATATCTAGGCCAATAACAGTTCTGCTTGTTAAATCAGAATAAAAGATTATGATTACAAATGAAACATGTAGAAAAGAATTAAATTTGCAGCAATGTTGAAATTTGAGTTTAAATAACAGCAAAAATAAAACACTAACACATTTTAATTTATCATTTTTTTTCAAATATAATTTCTTAAAACAAAACGTTGGCTTCTAAAGGAATAGAAAACAAGTATCAACTTTGAAGAAATAAAATACATCAGAAGCTATTAAGTTGGTTTATGAACAATAATTTCCAGATATTATTTTAAGATTAAACATTGTGTCAGATGCCAAAGAGATGTTTTGAGTGATGAAATTTCAACGAAATTCAACCTTTTTGGAGTTCAAAAACAATAACTGCATTGGTTGAAAGAATTCTCCAAAAATATATAAATATTCACCATTTTAAAAATAGAAGAATAAAACATGTCATATATATTGATATCCTAGAGTAATGTTAACTATATATGCATTCACATTTCCACTATGCAGATCATTGATAATATTTTGGTACAAAATAAGTATTGAGTGTTTGGTCTTGTATCATAATTTTACAAATGCACATATTGGATAGTTATTCAATAGTTAATTTCTCCGAAATCCAATATGCGCTTGCTGAGGAGGCAGGATGTCATCCATTCAGTCGTGATCTGTTCCGACAGAACATGTCAGTATCTGAAAAGATTAAATATTTCAGTAATTATAGATCTGAAAAAAAAAATCAAGTATTCTAATAAATGCTGGAATAGAAGTGACTTAATTATCATATTTAAATAAATAATTCAACAGTACGATGAAAGAATTTGTTCAAATTTCGTTATTCATAGAAGTGAAAATAAAAAAAATCAATTTAAAATGCAGATTTATTAACATCTTGTCTTAATTACCTTTTCGTCTTTTGAAAGTAAAATTTACAATTATTTTAAAATTGCCTTTAAATTATTAGCTAAAATTTAAGAAAAATTCTTTCGTTCTAGAATTTTTCTCCGAGAATCATAAGCGACACGAATAACGAATGCTCAAATAGACATTAATAGCCACAGTCAAAGGTTTTCCGTCTGATTATATTTTCCTGATTATATTATCCCTCTGAGATTTTGCAAAGTCATCTAAACGTTCTCAAAATAGTCTTTAGTTCTCAAAACAGACACTCGTGTATAGAATTAAAAAAACATGGTCGTAAGTTTTGCTTGAAAAATATTTATTTCGCATGTTTGTAAATGACATTTTCTCAGTTATAATTTCAATACTTGAATATGATTTGTGACCTTACTGATATCAATATGCACCGATTACTATGATTAACGAAGGTTATATGTTTTAAACATTAACCTCAATACGTTTGATTCGTTCTGGAAGTGAATTAATAGAGGAATGAAGGAAAGATACGAAACAAAATTACACATATCCATCTTTCACTTATCTCTCGCATCCGTAAGTCGGAGAAGATTTCTAGCTATGCAACATATCGCTGCTGAATACAGCATGCGGAGGCTTTCAATTTATAGGAAACTATTGTTTTATTGCTTCAAGACATTTTTTGCAGTTCCTAAATAAAATGACTTCCGAAGGCCAGATACTTCAGATTTTTTAAAATTATAATTCTGGAACTTATTATGTCCTTGAATGTAATCTTAAAAGAATATCTTTCCCTGATTAAGCACACATATTGTGAATTGATGGCTCGAGTATGGAATGGAAACAGCCATACGATACCAAGAACTGATGGGTTGCCCCCCTCCCCCCAATGTTGCCTAACCTATTAATATAATCAACAAAAAATAAGTACATTTTTTAGCTATTATTTAACAGTCAAATAAAATGGTATTTAATTTTCATTTTGATACGATAATTATCATAATTTGTACAACTTACCGAAATCACCTCAGCGCATTTCCGGGAATCTAGTCACCCTATGTATGCAGAAATTGTAGCTGAAACTGAAAAGTCATTCATTCCATTGGCATTGATAAATTTTAAACAGTTTTTAAAAGCATCAAATATCAAACCATCAATAAACTATGTTGGATCTCCGCCCATAATTTAATTTTAAAATGATTCGAATTCCAATTTTCACTTAAAGGTTCCAGGTATTTTCTGTTCAGCCAAAAAAGTGAATACCTAAAAAGATTAAATAATTTAAATCAACATAGATACAAAACAATAAATTAAGAATATCTTGAAGTACAGGAGTTTATGTAATTTAATTTTGCTTCTTCAACCTACCTCGGTAATTCAAAACCCTGAAAAGAATTTGTAATTTCATTGATAAAAGGAAATAAATTCTGTTTTTTTAGCTAAAAAATCTCTTAAAGTTCGAATTTGTTCCTTTTTTATATCCATGTTTTTACCGAGATATACACGTATTCATTGAGGAAAAGAAATCGAGTATCTAGTTTATTAATTTTCCTTTAAGCGCAATTATTTATTGAACATGATTTAATTACGGGTTTTTAACAATTAGATGCTTATCAAAAAAGATCAACACTTTTAGCCCTAAAGTATGCTATTTCATCTAATAATCTGTCCATTTTAATTTTGTCAGGCTTCAATTTAGATTTTATAGAATAACTTTAGATTTTTTGAAAAAAGATTACAACTTTACCAACGGCATATTAACTTACTATAAATGAAGGATCGAAAAACAATTTGGATTTTTTCGAATAATAGCAATACGTTAGCGGTTATTCCAAAAATTGAGATTACCACAAACCATAATCAAAACAAAATTACATACAAGTAATTTTGTTGGAATAGATCTAAAATGATTCGTGGCAAAACAATATTTCATTCGCGAACATAAGATGCAGCCGACTATTTTTACGCGAGCAGGAGCTTCGAAACTTCTGTACTGAAAATGGTCTCATGATACGATTCATTTCATAATTCAATTTTTGTAGTTCTTATGATGAATCTGAAAGAAATATTTTGATAAATCCTCTCAGATAATTATTTTCTGCAGCCTCTAAAATCTTGCTTACTATATAAACAAATTAAAATATTTTTCAAATTCCATTTTGTCCTTTTTATTAAAACGATTAGATGACTTACTGTTTCTTGTAAAATTTCGACATCTGAAGAGAATACTTCTTCGCATCCAACGTAACTGAAACAGAGTATTGACATGTATAGGGAAACAAGAAAATACTGGTTCTGGACAGCTTGTTTTTAAGGCTTGTCTAAGGCTTAAGGCAATATTTTGATCTATAAGTTATGCAACCTATGAATAAATAAAGAAATAAAATGAGTAAATTTTTATAGTCGTAACTACAATGATTTTTTAAAAATTTCATTTCAATATACCAGTTATAAATAGCATAACTCACCGATATTACTTTCGTATCAAACTGACATTTTTTTCTAGCCATTCGGAAAATTTTCTGGCTAAGTGTCTCGAGTAGCTGTAAAAACAATCATTCCACAGACAGAAAATTGCATTGTGCCATTGTTCTAGTAAACACAAATGTCTAAAAGGGAATTGATCCAATAACTGCAGGCAAATTTGCTTCTTTGACAATATCTATGATGTTTCATTTCCTTTAAAATTGTAGAAAAGCTGATAAATCCAACAAAATTCTTGTACGAGTAAAAAAGTTTAAAAATTGAAGATCTGCAAAACTCCAGGTGTATTTTCACAATGAACTTGTAAATTTCCCAATTTAATTAGTACATTTGAAGAAAAGGACATCTGAAAACAGTCATCATGGCTCTTACGTCAGTTATATTACACTGTTCCATGTAAAATCTATATAATTAGGGCACTTAGCCGTTTAGAAGCCACATGCATGGAATATTCAGAAATTAATGTTTCTTCCACATTCAAGCTAGACACCCAGCGAGCAGATTTTAATTATACCAAATTTGAAATAGATTAACAATATTTTAAAAAGGCAGAAATTGTTAATGATTACTGATTTTTTGATGGATGTGTGCATTATTCTGGAGTGTGATCACTTTCTAAGTTAAACTACTCCAAAACCTGAGGATCAGAATGCAATTGTAATTCTGTTAAAAAATGATTACCATTTTTAAATTTTCAAAGGTGAAGAACTAGAGAAATGCGATATTGTAAATAAAAAAATAACCTTTATCGTAAATACGATAAGAAAAGTTGCTATCATGTAAACAGAACAGTTTTGTCTTAAAACCACATTTCTTTTTTATATAGTGCTAGGTACAAAGAAATACAACGATATCTGTCTAAATTTAGAATAGCTTTATTATAAGATGTCTCCCACTTTTCTTTCAAAGCTCGAATGCTTTATAAATTAATGCAATTAACCAAATTTTTTCTTCTTATTTTAACAAATTACTTCCTTTCATCGAATTCAAAGATAATTAACTCCAATTTGATATATGATGTTATTAAAGCTATTTCTTATCTGCAATATGGAATAAGTTAAAATATATGTAAGTTCTGGAAGTAGAAAAGTTGAAATAGCCTAAAATTCTTTATTGCGAAGAAATTTCTAGCATTCCATACAAAAGATATCTTCTCAGTTCAGAGTTTATCGAGGTGCAAGACCGAATCAAAATTATACTTTTTTTTCTATGGGATGCCAAACTGTTACATCTATTAGAAGAATAATTAAAATATAGAATAACAAAAAAGTCGAAACCCACCAGATTACTTTTCATATTATAAGATATGGGATTTTATTTCTAAGAAAGAAGATTGGCTGAATGAATGAAAGGCTTCCTAATTTAAATTTAGGGAAGTGGAACTATTACTATAGAAATGGAGCTATAACTAAACTATTACTATTATTAAATGGAACTGTGAGATGCAATCTGAAAGACAATTAAAAGTAGCCTTTTATTCGAACTTGTAGAAATTTTAAAATTAAATCAGGTTTAATTCCCGCCTGAATTGGAATAAGTGAATATTTTAAAGAAATTATAAAATATTTGTTACATTAATAATTTATATTTTACCAGATTAGTATTTTTACTCGTAACAAAAGCTTTTTTAACGACTATTTCAAGCAAATCTCATTTAATGAAGTATGAATAGCTTCTTCATTCTGTCTGAAATTGTATGCTAAGCTTCAATTCTTATCGCACCATATAGAACAGTTATTGGTTACAATAGTTATGAAACGCATTAACTAGAGCTGAAAGTTTTCATGACGAGACTCAGAAAAATGGCGAAAAGATGGTGCAAATCAAATTAATTCAGCCGATTTACATTTTAATTTATTTTTCAGATTCGATATTATTCCAAGATAAGGAGGGAACTCGGCTTAATTTTACAGTCAAGTATCCATCTGAAAACCTAATTTCTGTATTGAAAGAATTGAAATAAAAATGTTTAAAATAATCCACAAAGCTCTTTTTAATGTTGAACCTAATTCGTTTCTAAATACCCTAAGCATTCTGTTAAGCGTTTTTTAATTAACTTGTCACTTCAAAACAAGGTTTCAGGCTTTTCACTGTTTATATTCCCATCAATAATACATCAGGAAAATACCAGAAAAATATTTTGATAGACACTGTTTATAGTCTATCAAAATATTGTTCAAGTTTCGAAACTAAAAGAAAAGTATTTTATTCGGTGCAGTACACAATTGCGGCGCTGTTATTTTCCCTTTTCATTATCCACACTCTCATACTAAAAGTTATCTAAGCCGCCAATATCGCCTCCCCCCAAATCTACAACTGAGACTTCACCCAGGTCACCAACTCCACGAAAATCCACATAAAAACAATTTATACACATTAGCCACGTCTCCATCACTCGAAATCGCAATTTACACACATGCATAACCCATACCACCATCGACACCTCTTT
>JAPMOQ010000230.1:342846-398058 GCA_026543055.1 Argiope trifasciata | reverse complement strand
GAAGATAGTCCTCTCAACCGAGGTCGAATGCTCCGATCTGACATGCACATCGTTTGCTTGAAGTATTAATGTCAAGAACATTAATAGCTAGCTATTATATTTGTGGATAATGCGCTCACGAATTACATCATTTATAGAATCTTATTAAGGCTTCATAGAATTTTATCCGTGAAGATACAGATAGTAACGCCAAGATAGAAATCAAAAAGAATATGCGATCTCACCAAGATTAAGTTATTAGAGTATATTTTAAAGGTAAAGATTTGGTGCGAATGGATAAACTGCTCTTTCATAGGATCTTAATTCGATATATCATTTATGGCAGTTGATTACACCAAAATCTTACCGAGTATGTTAAATACCTTTGAACAAGCATTGCTACTTGAATAGTCTTTGCTTCCAATTCTGATGTCCAAAAATTTATTGAAATTATAGCAAATCGTTGAAGGCGATGCATTACTTTTAAGGAATAATGCAATCTTAATCAAAATCCATTCATTTATTTAAAAAAAACCTTCAATTACTATTTTTCCACAATTAAAGATTTTTGTGAAATATATTTACATAACTTATTCTTGATACTTAGATTTGATTCAAGAAAGACAACTTCAATGAATAGTTGTTTAATCTTCGATTGTTGCAGTTTTTATATTTCTATGCTTATTTGTAAACAAATTAGATGAAAAAAATCACCACCTTGAATCTTAACTTTTAAAGGTCACTGTAATACTAAAGTTTTCAAAAGGAATACAAACCCTCCCAACAAGATTTTCTGCACTGCCGATGACTCTTTCGTCAGGATTGTATTTCTGCATGTTGTTTGGAATCTCAATACCGTTCATTTCAGGTACATACTTGCTGGGTCCTGAAAAGATAAACGCAAGTACAAATAAAATTATTGCACGACTAGCTTTTTTTTGTAATACTGTATTACACCACAGTTACTTTTACCAATAATTTACAACGCTTTTCTGAGATCCCCATCAGTTCAATTCTCTACTTCAATCAATGCAAATATAGTTCTGAAACCTTTTTACCTTCCATTTTTATTTAGTTATTTATTTCGCCCATGGAAACGAATAAAAAGATAATACTATACGCTTTTTCAAATATTTTCACATTAAAGCATCGTATGAACTTACCAAAAAAGTGCAAAAAACTTTTTCAGTGAATAAAAATTAAAAAAAAAACTATTGAAAAATTGAAGTTTTATATAAGCTCTTCATGTTTGAGCGCATAAGTAAGGAAGCTTACATCATTAATATTATTCTCAGTAAGCATTTTTACTTCGTAATACCCCCTTAAAAGGATAAAATAAAGATAATTTCAATCTATCCTGTCATCATTCTCAGCAGTCATTCATGATATTTAGCTCATTGTTGTAAACTTCCTGTCATTGCAAATGTTTAAATAGCTCTTTCAGATGCAGTGGTTAGGTCCTTTTTAAAGTAAAAGTTAAAGATTAAGATTAAAGATTAAAAGTTAAAGATTAAGTAAACCATCAGGTAATATAGCAAAGTTAAGCAATCGGATTACAGCACCGAAAATTTTCGAATTTTACGAAAGGTTATGTAAGTCTTCTGTTATTAATACCTTCAAAAATTTCTTTGAAGTGGGCATTTTATGACTGAAAGGATAGTTGATGAATTGATTGAGAATTAAATATTTAAGTAAAAGATAATATTTCATCTGAATGAGGGAATTGGAGAATCTGACATGTGATTCTTGAGCAGAAACATGTGAATAGTGTTCCCTCATCTAGAAAAGAAATTAATCATGCCCAAATCTTTTAAAAGGTTTAACTTCTAATGAGTTGAAGAAGAATGTATCATAATGTTGCAAAAAAGTTTCAAGCTATAATATGATAAATCAATGTATTTAATTTCATGAAAAATTAATGAACTTTTTAAATCCTACTTTATTTGATGCCTAAGCTCTAATAATTGCATTTGCTTCGGCACTGAAAATTGCTTTTATAATTGCAAATTTCGCACAGACTTATCTTTGGAAACATTTTGAGATTTTTTATATCTTTTGTAATGCTCAGTCAACGAAACCTCCATTTTTCTTGGACTAGAGAAAAAAAATTAGTCGTTTTGTCTGAAGCGATGACATTTGATAGTGGACTAAACGGTCTAAATAATTGCTGATGCACAGAATTTTGTGGCAATTCTAATTTTCTGAATATAATTATCGGCTGCATGGTTTCTACCAAAATTTTTCACATTGAAAATCTTTAGACATTAAAAGGATAACTAAAGATGTGACTGAATACGCCTTGTATAAATACAGGGCAGTTTTAAAATGACAAAAAATAAAGAAAAATAACAGAATTCAAACAGAAAAAGCATTTTGAGTGAGTAAAGTATCTTTACAATGCAATATGAAATACGAAATACAAAAGCAGACCGTTACAGAGAACTGTTGCTAGTAAATAAATATAGAGAAGAGGATACCAAACAAAATTTAATTCAATGACATGGATGCATCCAAAGTCATTGAATAAACTTAATACGTTAGGGTAACTCTTTGAAATTAACTGCAATTATTCCATATAAAAGTATTCTTCGACATATATTTAAGATTTAATTTGCGGTCATTACTATTTCATATTTAGTTTTATTTGATCCTAATGGATGTCACCACAGGTTCTACTAATCACCATAAGTTCGAAGTCTAAGTCACCTGACATCAAGTTTTAGAAAAGCAAACTGTGAGTATTCGCTCGACAGACAGAGAGAGAGAGAGAGTGGGTGGGTCATTCGTTTCGATATAATGGTTATTTAATACGCTACGGTGGCACATAGTTTTGTCATGGGGCATTTAGTTAGGCTTCACACTGTGTGTCATCTAAATGTTATACTTTTATCTCTAATGTAAATAACCTGTCCTGTCCTAATCGTTAACTTTTTTTACATATATTTTTCTTTGCTGTAAATAAATGTATTATTTTCATTTAAAAGCTTCTTCTCTTTAATCAGTAATCCTAAACACTGATCTAAATGAGACTGAATGGGAATCTTGTCCCATCCATTCCTACATATAATCAATATATTTTTGAATCATCCTGTAGATTATAGTTGGAGTTTATACGTAGCTGAGTGTATGTGATGGAACACGATGCCATGATAATAAGATTCCTTAGTAAATTGTTATGCAAAAAGAGGATTTACTTAAAATATGATGATATATAACAATATTTGGGAGGAAATTAAGAGGAAGATTTTACAATAATAACTGAATCAAGAAATCTTCTAGTGCAATTCACATTTTTGCTTCCCCTCCGTTCATTATTTCTTCCGATAGTATGAGTGCTTTGGAAATGCTGTCTAACTATAAGAACTCGGTGAACCCAATTGCTAACCACATTTTACGTTCATTGAAAAATGGTGGTTTTAACATTACATTTTGTTGGGTCCCGAATCATGTAAGCATTTCAGCTAATGAAAAATCAGACTCGGTTGCGAAATCTGCGGTGGTTTTTGTGAGGACTGGACTACCCTTTTGTGACGTTGTGGCCTTCTCCAGGCACATAAATTCCTCTTGGCGGCATGGGATCTGCAGATCCATAATAAGTTACACTCCGTCAAGCCTATCATTGGTATTTGGCCTGTTCTTCCTATACGCGAGATCGATGTCAAACTGACTCGTCTCCGAATAGGTCAAACTAGATACACTCATAGGCATCTCATTTTTGGTGAGAAGACACCAGTGTGTCCTACCAGCCATATTGATTTTAGTACTCAACACATTTTGATTGAATGCCCTGTATATATCCCTGAACGTATGCATTATTTTTATACATCATTAGCAACTTTGCAGGACTTGGTAAGTGAAAATTTCCACCCAAACAGTTTTTATTTTTTAAAAGCCATTCATTTTTATACTTGCATTTAACACTTTTGACTTTTGTGTTGTTCACTGTCTCACTGTTTTACATTTTCATTTAACAACACCTTTGTTAATATTGTAATTTCAATTAAATAATTTTGAAGTTTTACATTTCATACAGTTTTATATTGATATCACAGATTTAATATTCAATTGCCTTTAACACTTTGTGGTCCTATGTCAAGTTTGACTCGACATCGATTTCCCTTTGGCACGTCCTATGTAGAGTGTGGTTCGACGTCGTTTTGTGCATTCTGTATCAAGTTTCCCTCGAATATGTTGTAAGCCGTGGTTACACTACCGGCCGCCTCACAGATTTGGTCATAAATCAGACATATGTTCTACTGGGGGACCCCACTCCTCCATAGCTGCGAGGATGCGTTTCCCGTTTGACCCCTCTTGGTCTCTTTGATGACAGGGCAGTTTACCAACAAATTGTCGGTAGAGACGACGGGCATCAAAGAAAACTAGAAAACCGCAAGATGGTCGAGGAGCAGCACGTGGCTCGTCTGCAAACGGGTGCAGGTTGTATAAAGCCGGGGTCCCACAACCGTCCGTTTCACAGATTTGGTCATAAATCAAACCTCCGACACACTGGGGGACCACACTCACCCATAGCCGCGAGGATGCGTTTCCCCTTTGACCCCTCTTTGTTCTCTTTGATGCCAGGGCAGTTTACCAACAAATTGTCGTTAGAGACGACGGGCATCAAATATGACCAGAAAACCGTAAGAGGGGTCGAAGGGCGGCACGTGGCTTGTCTGCAGACGGGGTATAGGTAACGGGGTGTGTAACCGGCCCTTTAGTCTTCAAACACTCGACATAGAACGCGCCAGAATGAAAAGCGATGTCGAGTCACATTCGACATAGGATCGCAAAGGGTTAATATTCTGCTTTCATTTTACCATTTGTATGGCGCAGTATAAACAGATATAGTTCTTGCGCCATAAAACCTCAGACAAACAAACAAACTACCAGGGCAATCCACACCACTTACCATGATAAGAAGCTCTGTGCGGCGGGACGTGGTTCCGTCGCTCCACAGGGGACAGCGAGCCATCCTCTTCCGGGGCGATGCCGGCGACAGCCATGACGGGCAGGGGCGAGAACCTGAGGGAGGCAGCGATACGACTCATCAGCTTGCGGTCGGGGGACTCCCCGGCGGGGGGCTTCTCGTGGCTGGCCTGCTTGGTGAGGCAGGGCAGTCGGAAGGAGCCCCCGCTCTTGCGTAGGAAGTGGCGGGGAGGTGGGGTCGGGGGCTGGGTCCGCTCGTCCGACTCCTCGGAAGACGGGCTGCAGGCAAGGCGTGGGAGTGTTAAGGTGAAGAATGGTTAAGGATGTCGAGGATGGAACACTATCTAAAACATCTAATGAAACGTTTTTCAGGGATGTTGTTCCCAATGACATTTCCTGCATCTGTATGTCATTTAAACTTTGATATGATTGAGGTTGTTTAGAACTCTACTATGCCTTGTGTAGTCACTTGACTACGAGTCTTTTTATAAGCATCACATATATAATGAAATATATAATGACTATTCCATAGGGCAAATATGAGCGTCCAAAAATCTTTTTTTAACCTTTTAACCAGATACGACGAAATATTTTAATGTAAAACAAAGGGAATATAAATTAATTACCCGTTTAACGGATTCAGTATCAACGTCCTGGCTTAGGGGTTGCGCGTCTTCCTCCTGATCTGGGAGTCCCCGGTTCGGACATGGTTGTTCTTCCCTAAAGGCCGTTTCTACAGAGCGTCCATCTACAGACGAGCCACGTGCTCCCCCTTCAGACCCCTCTTGCGGTTTACTGGGCTCCTTTGATTTTACTGGACATCAAAGAAGCTCAGAAAACCGCAAGAGGGGTCGAAGGGGGAACTCATGCCTCGTCTGCAGACGGATGCAGGTCGTGTAACCACTACTTAACCGGCCCTTTAATGTTCTAACTGTGAGATGTGTGAATGAGACCCTTTCTAAGGGAATTGTGCAGGCGAATGGGTGCGTATGTGTCATCTTTATTTGAGCTATAAGTCAGTTTTCTGCCTTCTGGTGCTGAAGGGTCTTCAACGTCAGAAGTCAGTGCATTTCCTTTCTGTGTTAAACACGGACACGACATTATCAACGGATTCACTGCTACTTTTGATAAACAATTGTAAAAGACACCGATATATGTTTATAGCAGCAAAATAATTCGTTTTAAACATGTTGAATACTAATATGTCTATTGTATGAATTTTATTATCATTAAAAATATTTATTTATAATTATTAATATTTATAATATTTATTTTATATATATATATATATTTATTTATTTTTTCGCATTGTAAAAATATAGTGGTAAAAAAGAAACGTTATTTTTATTGAAAATTACTATTATCAGATTTATATAACTGGAATCCTGTTTAGTTCCTAATGTAGTCATTTGGCACATTAATTTTTTTTAGTTTCTCAAAAAAAAAAAGCAAATTAAATATTAAAAAAAAAGTAATTTTCATAAATAATAAGCAGCATTTTAAATACATATATTATTTCGAAAAAAATAAATAAAAAGTAATGCATTCTATAGTTAAATGTATTATTTTTGAGATAAGAACAACACATTTGTTCTACAATATTGTTGTGCTGTCTTTAATATACCTAACAGATGCAGATTTTCAAAAGTAGTAGGAATATTGTAAGTTTAGGTGTTAATATGGAATAGATATGACCCGGATTTTATTGTACTTTTTTGAAAATTTCTGTTGGAGGAGGGTTAGGATTCATTGGCACCTTTTGTGAAATCGATAGAATAACAAATTTGTGGAAGTAGGGGAGAAAAAAAGTGCCTATTATAACTTTTTTTCAATCATTTTTTCAGTCGAAATCAGTGGAAACTCATGAAGAAAAACATCCCTGATAAAGCTAAGATTTTCTGATAGTAATGTTAGTTACAATTCAAACAATACATTTACATAAACAATTTTAAGTAATTTTTTAAACACAAAGACATAAATATCACAAACATATAAAAAATAGATACACCATTTTTAGTTAAGTATGGTTATATATGTATAAAAATAATACATTCATGTAGATACAATTTAGTTTTAATAAGTAATCAAGCGTTAATATACAAAGTATGTCAACAATTCATGCAAGTTATTTTATTATACACTATCTTCTATGTTGAGTAATAAGTATTCAAGCGTTAAAATAGTTTAAAATATGTCTCATGCGCTAATTACATTGTTTCGTAATGGTACTTAAACTAAGTAACTAATCGTAACATAAAAAATAATCAAAAATGTAGTAGAAATTTGTACTTAAAAATTAAAATTGTAGATATCACTTATTTCTCAAACGTTTTCATGAAATTCATTAAGGAACTATGAGTATATTTAAAAACGGCTTAGGATATAAAGTATATTTTGATTTCTGACAAGAATTTTTATCACATTATGTATAGTCTGTATTAATTCAGAATGAAAAGGCCTACATTTGTATTTTTACAACTATGACTTTATTTACATTGATATAGGAATCTTTTAAAAATATAGTTGTAGAAAATAATCTTTATCATGAAGAGTTATCGTGTTATTTTCTTTTTACAAATTAGAAAAAATATGGACAACTGGTTGAAAGTAAAAAGGGCCCAAAATTGACTTGTTTCAAATATTCAAGTAGGTAATATGAAACTACGAAATCCCCATTGATATTTAGAATATCCAGAAAATGAATTCAAATGGTCAGTGAAAAGAAAATAAGTTGTTAAAGAACAAACTTCTTTATTTTTATTGAGATTTGCAATTTTTTTTTTGCCAAGAAACATATTGGTACGGAAATTATTACTTAATTCGGCGGGTTCGCTGTAGTAGACCCTTCTTCTTGTAAATCCTCAAGTTAAAATCTCATGGATCAAGGCCCATGTAGGTTATGAGGGGAATAAAGCGGCGGATAAACTAGCCAAAACAGCTGCTAGCGCTAATCAAGATCATAATAAAATGAAGCTTCCAAAATGTCATCTGAATAACATCCTCCAAACCGAGATGATGTCAAGATGGCAAAAGGAGTGGAAAGAAGGCGAAACAGGCCGATCCACATTCAATATAATACCGAAAGTTTCTCGCTACGCGACCAACTGGAGCAGAGCGGATGTCCTTTTCTTCACTGGACATGGTCCATTCGCAACATACCTGCACAGATTCCATCCGGCCATCTCTCCTTGCTGTAGCTGTGGGGAAATAGGATCCCCAATTCACTATGCCACCGAATGCTTACTGACTCTCTCATGGCACATGAGAAAGCCAGAGCCACGTTTTGAGAAATAATGGTACAGGAGGGTTGCATCAAACACCCATTCACGCAGCAGGATCCACTCCATAATAAACCATATCCATAAATACCAAGACCTCTTCAGGATTATACAATAGCTGAGACCAAATTGCCAATCATATTCAGCCAAAAATATAACTTCAAAAATAGTAACTTATTTTTGTTCCCCCATGTAATTATTACTTCACCCAAAAACTGAATGTAGTCGTGTAAGATTCGACACCAATGGGATTCTCTCTGGGGATACCTGGATGGTTTGTCGTTTATCTTTTTCTTTATTTTTTATCTCTTTCTTCCTTTTTTTCCCCTTCCATTTTGTGCCCTTCTAACCGGTTAGATAACTTAATGTTATAGGCACCGGGGGCGCAAGATGGCGTTATGTTATGTAGTAGACGTCTGGTGAGCAGTAAGTTGGCCTCAATAAATAATAACGACGTTTATTAGCAAGAACACACAGACGACAAAACACAGTCGAGGTGTGCAGCAACACTACACAGCAGCACTCTTATAACAAACAGCAGTCCACAAATACTAATCAGTAGTAAACAACACAGCATACAAAGCGGCCAGACATAACTTAGCACAAGGAAAAAATCTGCGTAACTTCAGTGTATCTTCACTCTACGTAACATCAGTGTATCTTCAATCTACTTAACTTCAGTGTATCTTCAATCTACGTAACTATACAGTGTTTTCTTATGCCTGCAATTCTCTACTGTTTTCTTGCCTTAACTTACCCAACAGCCGTTTCAGTACCATATGACTAGTTACTCCACACAAAACTCGGTGCTGCTTCTGTAATAAACACCAGGGCTCGTCACGTAACTCAATTCAGCAATTCCTTGAGTTCTTTCTTAGAATGAATCAACTACTCGTAGCAGATTCTTTACAAGATTGATTTCGGTCCGTGAGTGTGGATAACGCGCTCCTAGCACGGCAAGGGCTTATCTCCGGTAATGGTAAACTTAAGAGGACATTACTGTCAGTGTTTTTCCGTGATCGTCATCGGAAGGGATATGAAGTTGGAGGCGATTGATTTCGGCTTGAGACTGTCGGTATTTTATAGTTCCCGCAGGCAGGGCAGGGAAGGCATAGGATTAATCAAGCATATTTCAGTTCCTATTGGCTCAGTTGCTAAAAATCTGGAAAGTTCAAGTATTATTTGTTTCTTCTCCAAATTCGTCACCAAGTGGTTGCCAAATATGCTGCCAATCTCTGAGATTACGGATTCGGCATCCGATTAGCATCCAACAAACTGATTATAAAACGGTCTTCCCAGTGATTGAACTAACTGTCCTGGGAAACTGCATCACAGATTTGTAACAATATGGAATGCATGTATAAAAATGTCAGTGCACTATTTATATCATTGTAGAGACATGAATTTAATTGAATGTATCTATTATGAATTATTAGAGTGAAAATTTAAAATTATATAATCTACGCATAAATGCGGAATTGAAAATCCTGTTTCGGAAGTAATGTCTGAAGAAGGCAACTTTTAAAACTTAATTTTAACACTGGCAGAGATATGTGATTGAATGCCTTGATGGATGGGATTGAATTTCATCATAACATTATTTCAATTTAATTTTAAAGTACTAATTGCTAGAGCTCCACTCAACGTTTGCGCTTCACTGGTTTGATCCAATTAATTCATCGTTGATTCACTAAACGATCTACTTTGCTTTGGACTGCCAATTTTGTATAGTTCCGAGGCAGGGCACAGAAGTTCTAGATAATAAAGCACAACTCGTCTCATATTGGTCCTATCACCAAAATTTCGGATTATTTTAGTACTCTCAATTTGGAAATCCCTTGGCTACAAAACTGATAATACTGGAGAGACTGATAATACTGGACAAAACTGATAATACTGAAATTTTCCAGAATTTGGAAATTTTGTCTCAAAAATTTCCGAAATTCATCGCTCTAGCCTGGGTTTATTGATCCAGGCTCTTGTCAGCATCCATTAGTGCTGACCGTGAAATTATCTTTCCCACAAAGGAACTGAAAGTCACATTACAGATTTATAACAATATTGAGAAACCATATGATGCATTTCTGTACTGAAGAGCAAACCAAATGATAACGTTGGCTCAGTCAGTATCTAACCTCTTACTACAAAGGACAATCTCAAGCAAAAAGAGGTGAAAATGAATTGGAATAGTCTGTTTTGTAAAGGAAATAAGAGAAAATATTTCGCCACCTAACATTTTTTTTGCGTTAAAACAATTATACGGCCATGAGTTCGTCGTATATTAAAACAATACCAAGCTACTTACTTTTGATCGCACTACGCAGTATGAATATATTCACAGCTCTATCATGGTGCATACTGCAAATCGATTGCTGGAGATTATTTGGTTATTTTTGCATATTTATTTATTCCATTTATTCAGAAATTGTATGAATGAGCACACTTCATACTATCAAAAATAAAAATTTTCCTAAATGTTATCCTAACTCACTGCAAAACTAAAGAGATACTGTGTCATGTCACCTTAACAATTATGTACAAAGGGTGTTCAAATGAAAAGGTACAAAACGATACTGCTTGTATAAATGAAGACTTAATGCAAAATACACACTATAGGCTTTAGTACAACAATCTCATTGAATAACGAGCCGAAGGATTCCTTGTTCTCAGAATTCCTTTTTCCGTGAAGAGACCCAGTCCTTTAAAGCGTCCTGGAGATCATTGTATACGGTCCATTATTTGTTGAATTTCTCAAGCACAGAAGAGTCATTAACTCCGATGTGTACTTTGAGCATCCGAAGATTACGCAGATCCATAAAAAACAAAAGATCTGAGCTATTCACGGTGGATGTGATTCTGCTTCATGATAACGCTCGTTACACGTCTTTGGTTGCGAACAGGTTAAATTCAATTGAAAATAGCTTGCACATGACCATCAGCCCTACAGACCGGACATGCCACTCTGGGATTTTAATGTGTGTGGTCCTCTGAAAAAACATCTAAAAGGGAAGCGCTTCAACTAGGACAATGATCTCAAGGACGCTGGGAAGGATGGGATCTCGTCACCACCACAGAAATTCTAGCAACAATGAGTCTTTCGGCTCGTTAGGGGGTCACGGGGGCCTGGTGGTAAGGTCTCGGCTTTGGAACCGGAAGGTTTCAGGTTCGAGACTAGATTTCTCCAAAGAACCGTAGTGTAAGGAGGTCTCTTGCACGTTAAATCTGCCAGGCCAAATGTCTTCTCGCTGGTATGGTGTGGCTTCAAGTAGGGGGCTCCAGCTCATGTGCTGTTCTTGTCATGTGACCGTGGTTCAAAATTACGAGGTTCGTCCCAAAATAGCCCTAGTGTTGCTTCAAAACGGGACGTTAATAATAAAACTAAACTAAACCTTCGGCTCGTTAATCAATGGAATGTATTGTGTGTAGGGCTATGGTGTATACTTCGAATAAAGACATTTATGCCCACAGTGTCGTTTCTTACCTTTTCATTTGAACATCCTTTAGAGCTTTTTAGCAGACAACTGAAATTAAGCGAATCACATGCATCTTTCCTGTGATCGAAACAGAAAACTGTGACCTAAATTACTATGGAATTTATTTTCTGGATATTCTACTTAATATCAAATATTTAATCCTTCATTTAGCTCATTGGGTATCCAGATCTATAGAAAAGAGTTTGACATTATGGGGAAAGAGAAGAAAGAAAGGAAATAATAGAATAGTACAGATATAGAAAGTATATAGTTAAAGAAAAATCAGGTGCACAGAAAATAGAGAACAGTGATAGAGAAAGAGAAGGTCCCTACTCCGCCATGGAGATTGGCGTGATCCAGGAGCCTAGGAGGTGCAATCCTAGTGAGGTGGTGCTCCCGCGATGCGAGTTGTCTTCTGAGGATCCTTGGAGGGACCGGTGGCATACGGAGGGAGAGGGGACGTGTAGGTGCATATCACTTGCACAAAGGGTGCTGCAGAAAGAGAGTGCGAGGGAAGCGGAAGAGATAGAAGAGAAGGTGAGAAAGTTAGTGAAGAAAGGTGTGACCAAGATGAGAATGAAAAAGCTTTTCAAAACTCCCCATTTGCAATCTCAGAAGCTTTATTCAGATTGCAACTGGGGATAGTTGATATTGAAAGTAAAAGCTTTCTAAGATTTTCTTATGACTTTCATAATTATACTTTTTAAATTTTAGTAGCTATATGCTATATGTATATGTATAAATATAGTAGTATATATATGCTATATGTATAAATATATTAGCATATTTATACATATATGCTATACGTATAAATATAGTAACATATTTAACGTACAAATATAATAGCATATATGCTATATGTATCCATATAGTAGCTATATGTTCTATGCTATATTATTATAATTGGTCATTAGATTGAGAAAAAGTAATAGGCATTAGTGTTTTGGGGTTTCTCCAACTTGCATTGTATACGATTCATTATTTATTTAATTCGTCTAGAAAGTCCGAAAAAGCTTTCGTACATCTTAATCACAACTCATAGAAGAGGAAGTAATGATGTAAACCTGTATAAGACATTTTCTGACGATTATTCTCTAAAAACATTTGGGATTTAGAAAATTAAAATTTCAGGAGTAAAATAAAAAAAGAAAAAGAAAAGAACAAAAATTAATGAAATCATCGGATCAAAATTAGGATAATACAATCTGAAATAAAAACATAACCTTCATCCAAAAAAATATACTAAATCGCAATGAATTAAAAAAATATATGACATCCAAAATGAACGGTAAACGCTTTTAATACGATAGTATGCCAATTTCAATGTTAAAAATGCATTGTTAAAACTCAAAAAACAGTAGGATGCTTTTTTTTACAAATGAAACTTGTTAATAAAAACACAAACAAAAAAAATGTAAGGTGCTCCAACTTTGTACATACCTCATGCAAGAAAAGGAAAACTTTTAAAAACTTCATGCTAAATGAATCATGCAATCTTGGTCAAACTCATACAAAGGGTGAACAACACAAAATCAATCTTGAGGGATGAGGAGTAACAACGTCAGGGTATTTTACACTTGACTGCACATCAATAAAATAAACATAAATAACATAACGTTTTATACAATAAAACATCATAAATAAAATTTTATGTAATTGACCTCTCAATTTTTAGCTGAAATAATGTTCAGTGTCCCATCGTTTAGTTTGAAAAATTTAGATTGAAAAAAAAAGATTAATTTAGTTTTGCAGCATGGCAGTATACTCGTATTTCTTTACATCCCAAAAACTGCAAAATCAAATTCAAAAGGGAAAAATCTTCATTCATAATTTAAATTGATATTTTCAGCTGAAATGGACTTGTGGCGAAACTAATGAAGGTCAAAATTGTCTGGATGCAATAATCTCAGAAGATTTATAGCGTCCCCAGTGGCAAACCATGGAAGTTAAAATTATTCAAAGCTTTAATCTAAGATATATTGCAACCTTTCAAATGAAGAATTTTATTGTTAAAACATTTAGGAGCTTTCATTTAAGAATAATTAGTATGTTATTTATGCAAAATCTTCAAAGATTTTTTACTTCAGAAACTAATAATAGTATTTTTATAATGCTTGCTCTACTTGTAATTTTCCAGCATGAATTGCCTCTTAAAATAATCGGATATACATATGATATAGAATTTTTTATTTTTTCTGCTTATGAGTTGAATATAAATATATTACAACAGTTATGATGAAATAATTTATGCAATCTTAGTATTCTTATCGTTTTGTAAGTTTTTGGATACAGAAAAGTTATTTTTTCTTCAAGATAAATTCGATTGCCATGTAAAAACAAAAAGTTGCATTCGTAATTGTGAAATTAAGTTCTGAAAATCCAGTTCTTCAACGTAGAAAATGGGCACAAAAAGTGATTTTAGAAGGAAATTTATGATAATTATTTTAATTTACTACTTGAATATTATTTAGAAGTGACGATGCAACACTGAACATTTTCAATGTTTAAGAAGCCACAGAAGAATAATTTTGTGTCGAAGTGCAACAATGATTGTCTAGGATCCACAATTTGAGAAAAAAATTAGTTATTAAAATAATTTAATTATTAGCTAACTATTAATAATTTTTTTATTTATTCCAATGTAAAAACTTATGCATCCAACGAAACTCTAAAATTTCCATTTATAATTATTGAAAGCAAGAAATAAAAATTTTTAAATTCTCTTTTTTTAATCAGTTATACAGTTTTTGATGTAACCTATGTAATGAAAATAATCAAAGAAATTAATTAAGTGTATGAAATGCTACTCTTTAAAAAATCATTAAAACATTATTAAATGGTTTTATTTTGCTTTATTTTATTAATTCTATCAGTTTTTAATACTTTTTATTTTGTTAACACTCGTTTCTTGTTAAAAAATATTTTTTAGAACCTATAAATATTTCTCCTTTAAAAATTTTATTTAATTATCCTTAAGAGAAAAAAATTTGGCATGAAATAGAAAATTATATAAAGAATCTCTTATTTATATGTAACGGTAACGGAAATATCTTTAAACTGAATGCGAGGTAAATGATAATTGTGCAGTGATAGATTTTCTTTTGGTTGTATGCTACTCTCAACTTTGTGCATCGTTTTTGGGTGTTACCTGGATTGCGAGTCCCTGGAGAGCACATAGTGGTTGGGCATCGCAGCCCTGTGCATGGGACTGACAAGGTTGAGCGTATTGACAGGAGACACCTTCGCGTGAGAACGACCTGGGCCCCGGGCATTCGATTGTTTGCCGCCTTTGCCCCAGATGTTGCCGAACAGCATGTGGTTCCTCTGTAAATACAAATTCCGAATTATTCGAAGACATTAAAAGTTCATTTAAATGAATAGTGGTGGAATACTTTAAAAATAGTTTGAAGCATTCAAATTTATGTGTCAATTGTTATCTATAGCTTTTCTGGTTATACAGGGGACATGTGCTGTTGTGGGAGATAGTCTAACTATACATATAGCGGATGGCAATAACAATTCCATAAGAAAGTTTCTTTAGGTTGATATCTTTCACGTAGATTCTTAAAGGAAGACTATCGAATGTTCTTATGAAAAAAGCCCTTTTCCAGTTTTTATATCTTAACAATATATTTATATTCCAAAAGATTCCACTCGGCAAGCTGAAAGGCAAATGTAGATTCGTTTACACCTAAGTTACCAAATGGCAGCACAATTTGCTTACGTTTCTTGCAACTTACTAGATGATATTATTTGTAACATAAATTACTGATACTAGAAAATGTCAAAATTAGGATTTGAATATTCACTTTTCGGACTCTAATTTCTAATGTAATGCAGTTATCAAACACAAAAGTTGCTCGTCTTAATGAGGTGCTGCTTCGGCTTGATTTATTCTTATATTTTCAGTATTTAAGAAGTTTTGACAAAACGAAAATTTCAACCCCGAAAAATTTCGGAAATTCCTTTCAGTACTTTAATGATCAAGGTCTTTTAAAACCAAAAGCCACAATTCTTTCAAACTTTATATAATGCTCGCCCATGTTATTTTTTGAAAAGGGTGCCAGGAATAATTTTGTTCAGATTCTAACTGGCTTGGAATAGGTTGTTAGAAATGAAAACATCTCAGACGAATTTTTAAATGGTACGTTTAACTCAGAGAATTGGAAATAGCGGGAGGTTGAAATTTTCATTTTGTCATAACTTCCACAATACTGAAGATATAAGAATAAATCTAGCGTTATCAACCCATTTGGAATCGTGAAAAAACTATAACTTGAATCGGTATTCACCTTCTCAGACAACTGGACTATATTATGTCATACTTTTAAGCACCAGGTTCACATACGATGGTATGAAGACTCGAACTTCTTACTCTGCATTTGTCTAAGCAAGAACTATCATTAACCAACAAAGTACAATACAGACTTAATAGTGCAGATAAATAAAATAAAAAATTGTGGTAGGTGGTGTTGGCTCGGAATAGCACTCGGGACGTTTTGATTAGAAGAATCGTAACATAATGTAACTAGACAAAAGCAATTGCTCGTGTCCCGTAGATGTTATGTGGCTTATGAATTTACCACCACAAATACAAAAAGAAAGGATTTCAATTTCTCACCCTATGCATGGGCAGAATATCCGGCCCATCGTCAAAGTCGTCATCTTCTAGATTCCCGGAGATGGCTCGCCTGAGCTCGGGACCAGCCTCGTGGAGAGTACGAAGCCCAGCCTGCAAAAAAAAAAAAAGAAACAATATCAGTTATCATTATATTTAACTAGTTAGAGAATTTTTAAAACTATTCACTTTCGTATCATGATGAAAAATAATATTGACATATTCATTATATATGATTTTTCTAAACATTTTTATCGTGGCAATGATGCGAATTTGTATCTCCCTCTGTGCTATGATATATGTTGTTAACTTTCAATAAATTTCAGCATTGTTCTTGAAAGTAGCACATTTATTAGACACAGAAAGAAAAGAAGAAAACACAAGTATTGACGATTATGCACATAAGAGATACACATAACGCACACAGCATCATGTTCAGTAGTTAGACAGAGAAATGGTGCAGGGACGAAGCCAGCAGCATAATCACGCAGATATTTATAGGCGAGAAAAACAGTCCGCTCGTTTCATTTCAACAATATCTATGCTTCTTATATGCATAAGATACGCAGCAATAACATAGAAAAATCTTGACTAGAAGACTAGTTAACTCGTCCCTCACGATGAAAGTGTTAAGCCTCAGTTTATGAAATAGAAATTATCTTATGAATATACGCCAAAAATTATTTCCGGAGGGAAATTATTTGTAGAAATGCGATTATCTATAACTCAATTTTTGAAAAATAAACTTTTTGTAACTGGTAATCTCGTAAGGAACAATAAATATAATAATAATCCATTTAATATAGTAATTAATAGTTAATATATTCCCTTATTAGGAATTATTTAACTAGTCAAGTTGTTACGTTATAAAAATATGCAAATTTTCAACAAGTTTAAACATTAAACAGAAATTTCAACAAATTTATTTTGGCCTGTTTAAAGAAAAATATGATTTGATATTAAATATTTTAATACTGCACGGCCAAAAAGATGGAATTATTAGAATTCTAACTTCTAATTATTTAATCGCCGTAGGTATTTTACATACAAGTAAGAAGTGATGATAGTTCAAGTCTGTTTACATTTAGAGAGACTTAAGTTTGTCCCTTTAGTGATTTCACTATGAGATTTTGATAGGGATTTAATCTTTAAAGGAGTTTTGTAAGAATTACAGATTTTTATCTCTTCACTTGGAACGTGAGAATATTCTAAAGTCATTGGCTTTTTTACCGTGAATAATTAAAGACACAGAGGGATTTGGATCAGGAAATAAAGGAACAACATTTTATAATGGTTAATATGGCTAATTTAAAATAAAAAAATAGGAAATTAATTAAGATTAAATTTAGATTTAAAACTATCATTAAATACACACACACGCACACACACACACAGTAGAGTTTCTTAGAGATACGCTTATTCTAACAGATGAACCACCTGAGTAAAACGAAATAAAAAAAAATTTGTCATATGCTTACCATTCATTCATCCTAAAAATCGCCAATACTTCATAAAATATTCTTTAATAAATTGTTTAACTCTCCGGTAAAGCTTTTACTATTATGATAACTGCTTTATAATGGATAATCATCAATTGAAAGCAATTGTATTGAAGTCAAAATAATTGTTGAAATAAATAAGCATTCCAATCATTGGCAATTATTTTTAAAAACAAAGTCTTTTAGTTATAAATGTAAAATTTGACTACAATTTTGTTGTAGTGCAGTCGCATAACGATAGAACTGTCAAAAAATCAATATCTCATAGTCTTGGGGAAACCCAGAGAACTGTTAACATATCTTGGGTACATATATAATGTTACTGTCCTATCCTCCAGGCTGAAATAATGGTCTTCATCGATAGTGACAACCAGGATATTTTACTGATTTTCAAGGGTTTAGGGGTGGGTCTGCATTTCATAGGATGGATTATTTTTTAAAACACAATATTTTAGTTATAAATGAAAAATTTGACTGCAATTTTGTTGTAGTGCATTCGCATAATGATAGGACTCTCAAAGCATTCAATATCTGATAGTCTTGGAGAAACCCAAAGAGCTGTTAACCTATCTCAGGTACATATATAATGTCCTATCCTCCAGGGCTGAAATAATGGTCTTCATCGATAATAACTGTAAGGATATTTTACTGATTTTCAAGGGTTTGGGGGTGGGCCTGTATTTCATAGAATAGAAAGCCTAATTTTACCTGCAAGGCCACCGTGCTCTCCTCGCTTCCATCTCCGAGGGCCTTCTCTCGTTCCTCTTTCCTCTTCTTGAACCTCCTGAAGTAGTCCTGGATCAAGAAGGTGGCATAGAATTTGCCAACGGTCACGTCTTCGTCCGCTGCACAAGGGGAAAAAATAAGCGAATTGATTCAGTATCATTAATTTTTTCTAAAAAATTTCATTTTATCACTTTTTTTTATTTTCAATCAATAATTTTTAGTAGTTTAGATGGCGTTAGTGAAATCGAAGTTCATTGATTTGGGTAAAAAGTGAGCATAATCACAATTTGCAATATGTCTAAAATTTTGACGATTTCTTTATTCTTCATAAACGGAATTTCAAGATTGTTGAAAATATTTTAATTCAATTTTATCAAAACATATATATGTTGAAAAAAAGAGTAACCATTATATAATATTGTATTAACAAGCCTTAAACTTAAACTGCTCATAATTTGACATCTGTTTCAATGAAGTAGAAAAATTTTATATGCATTGGAACTAGTTTAGTCTGTTGAATTATTTTTGCATTCAAATTTTGTGCAGCCATATTTCAAAAATAAATGATGATTTGAATATCAAAAAATACTCTGCAAAAACAAAAATTGTATCCAATTTCAAAGACCGTGTAATAAAGGATATTCCAAAATCAACATACGATTTGAATGTGTCGCCATTTGTGCAGCAAAGTTTTGGCAACTCTATTAAATAATCCATTTGTCAGCTGATAGTTCAAGGCAGTAAAATTAGAGAGTTACACGATATAGAAATGTATTTTCACAGTTGAAGAATATTTCAAAAATAATGAAATTTTGGTGGCCATGGTCATAGAACATAAGTCAACATTTTGCCGATAGAAGAGAAGCTTCACGGAATTATTGAACTCAATTTAAAAAAAAAAAACAGACAGATGAATAGAGTAATGGCATGGAAATGGGATTACTTACTAAATAGAAGTTAAAATTTCTTAAATAATTGGAATTTCAACACTCTTTTTCACTTAAGTATTGCATATTGTCTTGATGGCTAAAAGTGTTACTAAGATTTTTTTTTTTACCGCATAAATAAAACTCTGGTGATCAGAACGGCATGTGCACCAAATTTGGTAATTGAATGGATCTTTTTAAAGTCGAGCTCCAGACACTTCACATTATCTTTTTATTAACTCTTAAGATCATAAGAGTCGAGTTTTCCCTGTTCGTGAATTAAACAAACAGAATTACACAAGAAGCTTTTTCCTCTTACTTGCAGGAGGTACCACTTGATCCAGAAGCTTTGGATTCGTCCTCTTCCATATCTTTTTGATGATGGCTCTCAGTTCTTCGTTGGCCTCATCTATGTTACCTTCCGTTTTGATCTTCAAGGACGTTCGCACCACAGCGAAGAGCGTAGCGTTGAAATTCACCGTCCCGTCGCTGTTGAGTGGCATGTTCATGGAAACCAAACGCTAAACCAAACGGAAAAAAAAATTCGATTATTATTATTATTTACAATTGCCCTCTTCCTAAACTATTTAAATGAATATTTGTACTATTTTGTGACTTTATCGCATTCCCAATGTTTTAGAACTTGCGAAATATAAATTAAAAAAATGCATTAAATTATCGATAATGATGAATTTATTAGAAAATAGGAACTGGCGTGAGTTTAGTTATGTTAACGTGCCGTTTTGAAGCAACACTAGGGCTATTCTGGGACGGACCTAGTCATTTTGTACCGTGGTCAGATGACGAGGACAACACCTGAGCTGGCGCCTCCCTCTCCAAATTTCCGCATTACACCAACGGGAGGACGTTTGGCTCATACGGATTTAACGTGCATCAGACCCGCTTACACGGCTGTTCTTTGGTAGAATCGGGCCTCGAACCGTAACCTTCCGGTTCGGAAGCCGAGACCTTACCACCAGGCCACCGCTGCCCCTCCCATGCAGAGAGAAAAGTTCTAGATTACATGTGCAATGGATTACATAAAAACTTTGCGTAGTTTTATGGGAATGATATCATACTAAAGTTTTCCCGAAATTATGTAATGAGAGCTATCTGTTATAGGCAATCTTTCTGTAAAACAATATGCCTGAAATACAAAACATCAAGATTAATGCCTTACAAACTATTGAAATTGCAAAGGTGAACATTAAATTTGTGAAAAAGAGCAGTTCATAGCAAGAAAATGCCAATCTTCTGGTTACCTTGCAGGCAACTCTGTGAGGACATAGTTTACCGAAACCCAAAGGAGGCGAGATCTTCCGTAGCAGAGTTACGACATCCAGATGCTTGATTCTCCCCCTAGAGACATTAAAGCATACGTTAATAACTGGTTTTAAGTAAACACACATAAGAATTAATTCTTAAACACACATAAGAATTACTTCATAACTTAGAGATTATCTAAGATATTAACATTCATAGCCATGTTTCTAATTTGGCCATGATTATCTTCCTTTCTCACGCGTTTCGGAATCAATAATGAAAATTACAGGAACAATAGTGCGAAAAACAAAGTTTTTACATGCAGTTAAATTTATTTAAAAATATTTTCAGAATAAATAAGTAAATATCTAATCCTTGTAAAATAATTTATATTTCAGTGAAAATGATTTTTTAAATCTTATTTTTGCAAAATGGAAAGTATAAAGTATGAACATCTATATATATGG
Organism: Argiope trifasciata; assembly: GCA_026543055.1. Classification (NCBI taxonomy): domain Eukaryota; kingdom Metazoa; phylum Arthropoda; class Arachnida; order Araneae; family Araneidae; genus Argiope; species Argiope trifasciata. The sequence continues at coordinate 376,903 of JAPMOQ010000230.1, read as the reverse complement.
TTACTTTCTAAATGCAATATACAGACTCGGCGTTTTAAACTTCGGCACATCATGTATTTTGGTGATACAGTTTTTATACAAAAAATTTAAATGTAAAATAGCATCTCTTAAATTTTATGGGCGTGCTTTAAACCTTATTATTTAGATATAGATAAGTTTTGTCTATATTTTGCACTCCCTTAAATAGATCCTTATATTGCATGCTAGTTACAGTTCAGAAGTTGACATTGAAACGAGTAATAAACTTTTACAAGTATTTCACTTGGCGAATGTAATCTTTTTTTGCTTTTCTTATATAATATTTGGAATCATGAATTAGAGAAGGGTTAATGCATGGAGTGAAGGGTGGAACAAAAAAAATCAGTTTTTGAACTTTAATATGGAATAGTGTGGAAAATTTGCCTTTTGGTGTAGATAAAGTAAATTGTAAAGTAATTTTCTGAAGTATCAAAGCCAGAATGGAGAAAATGATAACAGAAACGCTTTTTCAAAGATGATTTATCGTTTGCGTATTATTTGGTGGCAGAACAGCTGGATATCTTTATTAATTCCATTTTTTAAAAACATTTTGGTATTCATATTTTTCTTTCCTCTGAATTTAAATCCTGAAAATAAAAATTCATTGGGTCAAAAATGATCCCATTGTTAATTACATATTCTATCTCTCTTTAAAAATGGATTTTTTTTGCTGCTATTGATTGGAATACTGAGAGTTTCTAAAAGATAAACCAACCATTGTATGAAATTAGGTGGCTAGATAGCACTGCAATCACTGCGCGAAATTTTATTAGAGCTTAATAATGTCATGAATATAAAAGTGATATTTATTATTTATGTTTTTCCGATATTTCCAGACAAATTTTTCCACAATTAATTATTTTTATCTGATTAAATTTTCCATGAATTTTTAAAACTATATATATGCCTATTTTTGGATTTTTCCCAACATCATCACTTAGCAAAAAGACCCAGAGTGTAAAGCAGAATATCTAGTTATCAGATTTAATCCTGACAATTTTGTTCGCCATTAATTATTTTTATCTGATTATATTTTTTATGATTTTTTTAAATTATATATGTGCATATTTTTGAATTTTTTTTACAACATCACTAAGCCAAAAGACCAAGAGTGTAAAGCAGTATATCTAATAATCAGATTTTATTTTGGTGTATAAATAGATATTCACATGCTTACAAATCTAAATAAACAAATGAAAAGCAAATTATCTTATTGACAGTATTTGGTACTTCAAAATTATCTAATGTAAAGAAATTAAAAAAGAACTCACTTAGCATCTGGATCGTACTCTGACCACAGTCGCACAAATTCATCCAGATGGTGTGGACCCAGAATTGACCAATCGCGAGTTAGATAGTCGAAATTATCCATGATGACAGCAACGAATAAATTAATAATCTGAAAAAGAACGTTTATCATTAAAATTAACCAAAAGATAACAGTATTCATAAATAAAAAGAAAATGAAAGTCTATTAAAGAAATGAAGTTCAATTAAAAAAATTTAAATAGTGCTGTTTTGCATAGCTACAAATTTTTCTAATAAAACAAATGGATTTATTTATCTTATGGCTAGAAAACTCTCATTTGACGGGTCTTTTACAGTTTGTATTTACAGGATCTTGGTAGTTCCAGAATAATTCGGGTTAAGAATACCACAATCTCGGCTTTGGTAAATATATTCCGACAAATAACCCCTCAAAAACTCAACTACAATGAAGTATGAATTTAAAATCAGCGCGATTAAGTAAAATCAGTTTAATTTTACGAAGGTTTTAAACGAAAATAGCGAATTTCTGAAATCACGGGACAAATTTGAAGATGAATCACGCATACAAAAGCAAGTTACTAATAATGTTGCCACTTCTAATAAGTTTATTTCCCGTTTGTTTTCATTCCAACTTGGAATCTGGCATCCCAGTTTTGAATTAAATGGAATTAAGTCGTGTAATTTTAAGAAACAGAATTTTCAAAATTAGATATTCATCTTTTTGATGTCCGGGGCATTTGATCAATTCCTACCTACTTCATTTGTAAAAATTCTGACAAATTTCTATTATCCTTATGTAAATAGCCTCACGAAATTCTCTGAGATTGCAAAAATAAAATAATTCTAGAATGAAAATGCAGTTCCCAGTCATAATAGATTGTAGGACTGAAATGTGCGGAGCAAACTCTAGACGGTATTTGTCGATAGCTAGCTTATAAGAATAATTTTGCTGATTTGAGCTCTTGATTATCATATCATTCATAGGAAAAAAAATAGAGACTGGGTTATAGGTACTTTGAAATATGAACTCAAGAATGATGAAAAACAATTGTTCCGTCTCACAATAAATACTGCATTCACAAATTTTTTGGACTTTGAAACTATATATTTTTATGTTGGAATATAATTTTATAATAAAGAAAAACTTAAAAGCTATTAAAACCGTACATATAGTTTGAGAAATCCAGCGACTGGCAGCGATTAAGAAAAAATATTAAAAAAAATCAATAAGAACAAAGAAGTAACAGAAAAGTAAAACGTTTTATTAAGTTTTATAAACTTTTCTGATGAAATTTAGAAGATCATAGGGTGCTGGATGTGTGTTCTAAGTTGACTGTGTTTTCTTTTTCTGACGCTTTATTTGTTATGGTTCCAGATTCTAATGTCGCTTTCCAGCAGAGAACCTACAAATTTAAACATTTTTTATATATTTGCACATATTCTTAATTATTTATTAGTGGTGTGTTTTGTTTGATATCTTTACCATGAAGGTTTGATATCTCTCCTATGAAGCATCCCATCTTTTCTGCCATATTGATAGTATTTATGGCCTTATTTTGTTTCTAAGTTTCACAAAATTATCAAAAAGATTACTCTTAACGAAACATCTAAGCACTAAACCGAGTAAACTAAACAACAAAATTACTAAACACAGTAAACTAAACAGCAGAATTACTTAACAGTGTAAACTAACTACAGAGTACAATTAACACTAAACAAATCGCGCTGCTCAGAAAGGACTAAGTCTTATGGTAGTTACCAGAAAGGAGCACAGAATGTAGAAGGAAACGAAGTAAGGAATGGCGATGTCCGTTCCGCAGGGCTTGTTGGCATCGTCGGATCTGGGATCGCACAAGACCTTTGGATCGCTGACGCATGACATCATGATCTCTTGCCACGCCTCTCCTGTCGCTGACCTGCAAAACAAGGACTTCTACTTCAAAACACACTCAAGTTTCAATGCGAGGTGAAATATTAAATAAGATGGATATCATATTATTTTAATGGGATATTAATATACGATTTAAAAAAAATTGGTGTAAGCTTTAACAGAAGTTTTTAATAATAAAAAAAAAAAACCTCTAAATGGTAAAAATTATTATCTCACTAGAAAGGGTATCTAATAACTATAAAGATTTGTTTTCGTTCGTTAATTACTTATTAATGAAACTAATTATGAGATCAGATTATCTCTACCAATAAGTCATTTTTTTAAATATCTTAAATTAAGAATTAAATATCATTAACGCGAAATATCATAAAGTGATAATGTTTGTTTGCATATTATTACATTATTTTTAAAAAATAGATATACTTAATTTTAACTGCAGGGCATGCATATGAATAATTAATTTTTTTATGATTGCATGTATATAAAAATGCAGTAACGAAAAAAAAATATTATTATAAAATAAATTTTTTAAAATATTTTGAAAAAATTATTATAAATATAGGAACAATGATAACAGGATAAATTTTTATTTATAATTTTATTAATATAGGATATTATATTTTATATAATATAGGAACAATATTTTTTAAGTGATTGGAAAATAAATTTGTAAATATAGAAAAATTGAAATTAGTAATATTGAAAAAAAAATAAGTAAATGATATTTTTAAGTGGTTTAAATATAATTGTTGTGCTATATGTTCCAAGTTTTTGAGTTGGAAAATAAAACTTTTGATTGATTAAAAAAATCGGAATAAAAATTTGAAAAAAAAAATCGTTTTTAATGATTCTTTTTCGGCGATCAAATTTGGCAGCTGTTGATAGCCTGCTGTGTGGAGACCCATATAAATATTTAAAAAAATAACGAACTCCTTTTACATATAGTAAACTAATCTATAATGTTCCTTTGAAAAGGGTTTAGCAAAAGATGTTTGATAGAAGAAAGATGGAAACTCTTTTAGTGACATCTTACCGAAAGAGCACCAAAACTGCTTGGGGAAAGGTTTGAAAATTGTTGTTGCGGTGGATTTCGGTTTCCGGATTTAAAGCAATTTTTCCAAAAACCTGCATACGAGAAATGGAATACGTTAGTCAGAAACAAATGTTAAATTATACTTTCGAAGGCAATTCATGGTTTTACTATTTCAGGACACATATAATTATTAAAAAAATGAACTTACTTGCATACCAATGACAGCATAGATGAAAAATAACATAGCGATCAAGAGAGCTACATAGGGAAGGGCCTGAAAAACAAATCAGTTTTAGAACAATGTTTTTTAGGTAGTTGTGACGGTGTGAGATTTAATGGCGCAAGAAACAGATACGGCAACAATTGACCATAACCATTGACAAACAATTGCAATTGCAACAATTGACCATACCATAATACCTTTATCTGATCTTATAATTTGCTAATGTCCCTGCAAAAAACTCGTAAAAACTAGATAAAAATACCAGCACGATTATTTTTTCACTTATGAAATGTGAGAGTAGTCTCATGTGCAAAGGTGGGCGGAGCTTACTTGGAAAGATTTGATAAACGTCCAGAGTAGAGTTCGGATGCCTTCCCCTCTGCTGAGGAGTTTTACCAATCGCATCACACGAAACAAACGGAAGAAGTTGATGCTGATTATCCCAGAGTTGGGCTGAAAGAAGGAAAAGAGGAAAGCGTAAGAAACACAGCAATGACGATACCTTGGACAAGCAAATAAAGGTAAAAATTTTTATGCAATAGAACGCGAACTATAAACAAGATTAGGTAAAATAATAAAATATGTGTTTTGGGTTCTAGCGCTGAAAATGGGAACTATTGAAACGTGGTTTATGCAACTTAAAACAGATTAGGTAGAAGAACAGAACATTATTTTGTGTCCTAGCACTGAAAGTGGAAACTGATGAAACGCGGTTTCTGCAACTGAAATAAGCGCAGGTAAAAGAACATGTTTTTCGGGTTTTACCACCGGGATTGAGAATCGATGAAACACGGTTTCTGCAACTTAAATAAGATTAGGTAAAAGAATAGAATATGTGATTTGTGTTCTAACGCTAGAAGTGAGAACTGTTGAAACACGGTTTTCGTAACTTAAAGAAAATTATTTAAAAGAAATGTGTTTTTTGCTCTAGTACTAGATGTGAGAATTGATGGGACACGGTTTCTGCAACATAAAAAAAATTTGATAAAAGACTAGAATGTGGGTTTTGCTTTTTAGCACTGGAAGTGGGAACAGATGAAACTCGTTTTTTGGTGACCTGAAACAGCTTATTTAAAAGAATGGAATGTATTTTTTGTGTGTTCCAAGCACTGGAAATAGGGATTGTTGAAATATAATTTTTGCAATTAAAGACAGATCATTTTAAAGAATAGAATGTGTGTTTCATGTTCCAAGCACTGGAAGTAAGAATTGATGAAGCACGATTTTTGTAACTTAAAATAGATTAGGTAAAATAATAGAATAAGTGTTTCGTGTTTTAGCGTTGGAAGTGGGGATTGATATTGCATACTTCTGTAACTTGGTGATATGGAGGGTAAATATGCATAAATGGAGGTGAAAACTATGCAACATCTATTGTTACACATTGTATTATTTATACGAATATTTGTTGATTTTTAGAATTAGAATAGGAAAGCAAATGGAATTCAAAAAAAAAAAATAAATAAACATAATACTAGTTCTTTTCTTCAACACTAATATAGATGTGTATTTTAAAATATTTCGTATTTTGTGGGAAAATAAACGTAAGTTTAACTACATTAAAAACGTAGTGTTTTTAAGATTTTAAATATTATTTTTAATATAACATTTATAAATAAAGGAATAGATAAAGGAATGTATCTTTATTACAATCAACGATTTAATATAAAAAACCTTTGCTTTTATATATTTAAAATTTCAGAAATTGAAGCCGTTTGTGTGAGATATCTTTTCGTACACATAATTCGAACCTTACACATTGTAAGTGAAGGCTTTATTTTTACAGACGAAACGTAATTCCATATTAAATTCAGATTGTGAAAGATTTCCTAAAAAATAGGATCTTTGTGTAAAGGGAAATTTAGCCAGATCATGTTCTTCCTGGTTATGTCTGGGAAGTTTTTAATAAAAGCTCCGACATGAGTCCTCTCTGAGGATTTTCGCAGATTAAAAATTCTCACTTCTAGAAAATGGATTTTTTTTGCGACAATTTTTAGTAGTCCGATGCAATTAAAGGACATTGCTTTGAAGGGCATGTAATAAATATTAAATAATAAATTGATACGTTCTGTTTTATAACATTTTTTTGCAGTTATAAGACACTTTTGACAATGTAGAGAGGAATTTTTGACATACTTTGCAACTAAATTTAATAATTTAATAATTCTGGACTTCAATCCCTGTAATTTAACCAATTTAGTCACGAATTTACAAAAATGATAAATTATGAAAAAAAAAATTACTATTTACATTTATTACTTAAAAGTAAAGTAATTTTTAATTAAGAATAAAGTTAACTTAGTTATTCTTTAAAATTTTACTTTACTTACGTATTCATTACAAATAATGCATATATAATGCATACAAGGACTAAAGTATACTTTACTACTAAAATTGTCAGGACAAAAATATGTTTTTTTTTGTTTTGTTTTTTCAAAATCTAAATTAAAGAAGTCGTTTATGTTTATGACAAAATTAAGAAATTTCATCAGTTAAAAATGTAAACTAATTGTTTTGTTTACGTTATATGTCTGGTTCTGATTAACAACAGAAATTATGAGAAATTACGATAAAATATCTTCTATGTACCTTTATTTTCCTACCATTAATTATAACTGATATACATTTATTACAGTAAAATTAGAATTTCTGGGAATTAGTTTTAAAATGATATTTTTAACAAACAAATTGATTTCTAGCTAAAAGGTGAATAAATATCTTTATACAAAAAATATACAAAATATAATATACAGGGTGTTTCAAAATAGGCCAAAAATTTAAAGGGTTGAAACGAAACATCTAAACAAGCAATTTTCACCATATGGGCAGAGAGCAAACAGTGAACCTCTTTGAGTTATCCGTTACTGCTAAATGAAAGAGCGAAACACCAAATGGACAATAATAAGACAATAATTTTATTCACAACATTTATGGAAAAATTGCAGAAACTGGCTGCTGTAATGCAGCCGTAACACCTGTGACGTAGTGAGGGGTACACTTTTTCAAACACATCCAACATTTCTTGGACAGTGCCAGCAGAAATCCTAGCAGCTAGATCCTTGTCGGAGACGATTGATCTTCCGTCGGCAAGACTTTTCAAATGATTTCGCAAGAAAAAGACACGAGAAATTGGGTGAGCGTGCCGGCAAAGGTGTGAGCCCACCCTGACCAATTCTTCCAACCTGTCTTCTCGGGAAACGCTACCCGGGTATTCTACTAAATAAGACTACAAAAGTATTCCCACTCTTCAGAACATACGCATGTCCGCTTTTTCCTGATTATTGTTCGTAGCCATATCTTCTGAAATCCACTGCAGAAATGACGATGTGTAAGAAACCATACAATGCCACGCTTTATGTTTTCCATTACAGCGTCATCTAGCGGTTCACCATTTGTTCCCCGGAAGTGCATTATATGGTGAATATTGCTTGTTTAGATGTTTTCTACCACCGCTCAAATTTTTGCAAGAGAGTTTTGAAACATCATGTGTTGTTTAAAAACTCTCCAAAAAATAAAAGAAATGAAAAAAAAAAATAACAACATTCTGAAAGAAAAAACAAAATTCTTGTTCAAGTTTACACAAAATCCTGCAAATTAATCAGTGCTAAAAATGATGAGTATACACACAAAAATATTTCAAAATCTGTATAATACAGTATAATTAATTCATAAAGATATAAATAATCCATATAATGATTTGTAAGTTTTATTAAAAATAAATAATCTTGGTTTTTCACAAAAATATATTGCATCAAAAACACTCAGAGTTAAAAAAATCATAATGAAAAAAAAAAAAAAAAAAAAAAAAAGAAAACTTTTTGAATAACTAAGAAAAAAAAAACATCATTGTTTCAAAAATATTGATATCTAATAAAATAATTAAATTACATAAAACAGAATGATAAAAAAAGCACGATTTTATTTACATTAATTTAAATCTTTTCTTAACAAATTTACACACACACACGTCCATAATTAAACATGCCATTTTCGGGGAGTATCATACTTTAAGATATCTTGTTCGTTAATCATTACGTTTAGATACGTACGTATTATTTACGTTTAGAAATTCCCTTTCTAGTTAATAACCCTACTTAAAGATTTTCATGCCTTTTTGTAACAACAGGAAGAATATTTTGAGTGAGAGTTAAATAAAGAGGCCAGGACTTGTTTATATATTTCTTCGATATGTTACCAGTTTGCTCACCACTTATTAGCTTTTAATGTGTACTAGATCCGCCTGATAAAATCAAGCGGATGAACCAAGGTCACATTGTGTCGTTTTAAAACACCGAAGGCTTTAAGCTGAGGCAAATTTAAGATAATCTAATTGGAATATTTTAATGTAAATATTTCTAAATACCCAAGTCAAATAGCAATCAAATACTGCGAAAGCCCTCTTTTTTGTCTAAATATTCTTTGCTTTTTCTTTTAAAGCGATAGAAACATTTTATATCAAAATTAAATATAGATTCTTCTAGGTTTAGGCACATAAAATAGGGAACAACCCACTTTTCATTGTGTATTTTTTGTATTAATGTTAAGGATTATAAATTCTAAGAAAAAAAGATCTGAATAATACAAACCAAAAATCTATTATAAAAAATATACAGATAGTTCGTATTTTTCTTTAGCAATGTGTTTTTCAGATTTATGCATACATACGCTTTCTTTATATTCTACATTTTAATTCAAATAATATTTATAATTGGAAAATATTCGCTTTATTAGAAAGGTATAGAAATCCCTATGACTTTTACTAAAATTATTCTGATTACACAAATTGTATCGAGTGATAGAAAATCCATAATATTTTCTTATGAAATAACCAAAAATTATGAAATTATTTATCAATTTGTTATTTTCATCAAATATTTTTTAAATGTGAAAAAAAGTTATCGTACAGAGCATTAGATTATGAGTTGCAACCAATTCCACGCCACAACTAACCAAACTATCCAACGAATTTTCTATTTATCATTCTGGTATGTGAAAGTTAATTATATACTCTTTAAATAATTTAGTATTTACACACTCGATTTATCTCATGTTTCTATAGTATTTACACACTTGATTTATCTCATGTTTCTATAGTATTTACATACTTGATTTATCTCCTGTTTCAATAGTATTTACACACTTGATTTATCTCATGTTTCTATAATATTTACACACTTGATTTATCTCCTGTTTCAATAGTATTTACACACTTGATTTATCTCATGTTTCTATAGTATTTACACACTTGATATATCTCATGCCTCTATAGTATTTACACACTTGATTTATCTCATGTTTCTAAAGTTGGAATTATGAATTAGATTTGTCACTGATTTCCTGATGTACTAGTATGCTGAAATTGTCATACACTTGTGTATTCATAACAATAATCTCTCTTTCATTGCATTAAGAACTTTTTTTCTGATTTATTGAATTAAAATAAATTTTGTTCCACACCAGGATCGCCATTTAGTTCTGACTTTAAAGAGAGAGATTTCAAAAAGACCTTCAAAATAAAATATCATTCAATTCAAATTAAAATATATTTAAAAAAGTTATAAATTAGAAATTAGAATGTAGAAAATAATTAAAATAAATTATTCTACTATTTAACACCTTTATAATAATAATAAACAGATAAATAACCAGTTTCAATAAATTAAACAGATTGGGATTTTTGGATACCATAAAAAAATTATAATTTATCATAGTGCAATTTAAAGATATCATTATGAACACATAGGTCTAATAAACTCAACCTATAAATTTAATAAATTAAATATTTCTAAGGAAAGGGATAATTAAAGTAAAGGACATTTTCAACAACTACAGTTTTACATCTACGTATCTATTAACTGGTATCAAGGGATAAGGAATCTATTAAGGATAATATCTGTTTTTGATGTATCTGCAAATTAAAAGAAGAAAAAAAATTAATTGAAGAGAAAATTTCATCTAATTTCCTCTTAGAAGAAAATTAAATGAAATGGTTATTTTCTTTTTCAAAATGACTTCAAAAATAAAATGGAGATCTTTCGTTGCTATGCTTAGGTGTGATAAATTGTTGTTGCTACTTTCATTTTAGAATTCTTATGCCGCGGTACAGTAACGAAAAATAAACAAGAACTCATAAAAACAAGATAAAAACAAAAACCTAAAATTATTAAAATTGGAACTAAACCAGGAAATATATTCTTTAGACACAAAAATCAGATATTGCTCTTAAAAATAAAACATTATATGTAACAAAAAAAATCAAATAAATATGAAAAAATAAAGTAGATGCCAAAATATTTATTGAAAAATATTTTTGTTTAAAACAAAAATAAATAAATAATCGAACTTTGTTCTAAAAAATCAATAAATACATACAAGAAAAAGATTATGACATAATTTATTTAAAATTCCCAAATTCAATGACAAAAATATAAAAATTTGCGAGAAAAAAGAAAAGAAAAACCACGATTAAAGACGGCATGATTAAAATTCATACGGAAAATTGTGCCTTAAAAAATAAAAAAGTATCAAAACACTATTGCAATGTTTGCGACATAATAAAATATCGTTATATATATCAAATAATAAAGCATCTCGCTTAGATTATTTTATTTATAGTATCGTTTTTCATCGCCACTAATTACGTAAAGTTGTGCCTTCTTATCTGCATTCAAATACTTGCTTATTCAAAAGCGCCATCTACGCTAAGTAGGCTTTGCCATACTTTTCAATAAGAAGGCCGAGGCCAGCGCATAAGGAGAGGGCATGCCTGGATTCTGTAACTGAAAAATAAAGGAACAATGTGCTTGTAGAGCTAGTTTTGTAGCTCATTCGCATGCTATGAGCAAGATCAATTGTTGGGCGCATCTACTTTTGTTTCATGCGTTTTTTTCACTAGGTGGTACTAAAATTTGTTAGGTTTCAGTTCTATTTCGAGTGGGCTGTGAATTGAATTAACATTTACAAGGTGCTTACAAAGGACTGCCTAACTTTGAAATCAAAATAAATCTGATAATTAGATATCTCCAGAAGAATGAAATGAAGTATGTTATTTTGGATACTGTAACAATCTCACACATAAGTTTTAGATTTAATTACACATATCTTATACAGGTGAAATTGTAAACTGTAATTACAATGCAGAGTTTTGCAAGCAATGCTCTTAAAATGTTCACTTTTTGTAGAAAACAGCGCCATCTGACGGTGCAAAGAAAAAAATTTCAGCCACTCGTCATCATATGTTTAAGAACTTGAGACATAATGTCACAAATTCCTCAATCGCTTCCAATTTTGAAGGATTATGCTGAAATTACTGCCATTAATGAGTGCACAGCAAGTAATTAACGCAGGTGATAAGCTCAATGAATATTAAAGCCAATTTATGCCGATAAATAAGACATTATCACAGTTGATAAGGTCTATGAGCATAAAAGCCAATTTGTGCCCATAAATAAAACATTATCGCAGAAGATAAGATCAATGAATATGAAAGCCAGTTTACGTCAATAAATAAGACATTATCGAAGGAGATATGGTCAATGAATATGATAGTCAATTTGGGCTAGTAAGTAAGACATTGTTGCAGAAGATAAAATCAATGAGCATGAAAGTCAATTTGAGCTAGTGTAATATAGACTATATCAATGCAATGCTATTATTAGCAAATACAATTCAAGTAAATCAAAACCAAGCGGTGAAAAGTATGATCGGAAAATCTTGCACGACAAATAGAATAGTAAGTACAATTTCCCAAAGCTTTGAATGAAATCTAACGTTTGCAAATTGGTATAAAAAGTTTCGAAACCAGTCTTTTCAATAGCAATCCTCTGTAGAATTATCCATTCGTGTAGCACTACAGCACACAGCGACATCAATTGTCAGCATTTGTTACTAACTTTGAAATTTCTGTAGCAGACTCATAAATAACATACATAGTTTCATTCTTTTGTATGATTCCGTGATCAATTACTTAATTTTAAAGAAAGGAAATCCTTTGTGGAACACCTTGTATGAAGATGTTTCGAATTTTCTGTATATTGAACTAAAGTGAATCATGCGCCACTAGCCTAGCATGCTCATAGGTTTCGCCATTGGAACTTAACTTACCTTTTCCTCATCTAAGATGCCGTCTGTAGGTAATTCATCATGCGAAGTTCGATGTTCGTGTTTTTCATACTACCGGTCATAACAGAATAAATAACACAGAAAAAATTATGCTAATCTTTAAAATTAAAGAAAATAAATCAGACATGTTAATATTTTTAACAGAAGAAAATTCGATTTTCATGCTGCTAAATTTAAGCACCATCGCTCAATCATGAGCAGTTGAGAACGGACCTTGTTAATCGGATGCTTCCAACACATATTACGATTGTGATATCTAATTCAGTATCGCACTCTCTGTACTCCATAGCACATCAGAGGTAAATAGTTCTACCTCCATAGAATAGATAAATATCGAACTCTATAATAAATTTATCTGATATATGCAGAATCAAACTTGTTTCACAAAATTTTGAAAACAAAAATTATTATCAGGCTACTACAGCCAAAAAGCAGGAAATTCAAATGGTGTTCAATAATACTTGAATACTAAATTACTCTTTCAACACAAAAATTTCAAAGATTCCAAACCATTTTGGCGCAAATGCAGATAGATTTAGTTATAAAAAAGGAAAATCGAATTTTAAGAAATCGAAGGATGGAAATAAATAGAAATTCGGTTGCATCAAGTCTTTCCTAAATATTTTTTAGCACAACTATTAAATGAAATTTCGAATGATAATTTTTTGAAAATTGTTTGCCTCTTTTTATGAAAAACAAAAATGTATTCGTTAACAATATTGTTTATTTAAATTAAAAAGTTTGTGGCACAATCAGTCAATCACTTACTTTTCTAGTTTCAAAGCTCTAAGATTTCAAGTAATAATTCAGATTATTAAAATTGCAATTCTAATTTTAAGCTTTGTCAAAGAATTGCAACGAACTCTTTCTCTCTTTTTTCTTCCAAGCATTTCATGTATAATTTTGAAATGCTTCTTTTCCCAAAAAAAGTCTAGGAAAAAACATATCCTCCACCATAGGGAGACAGAATAAAATCCTTTCAAATTAGATATCAGAACATATCAAGAATTCTTTGCATTTCAGTCTTTGCCATTTAGCATCAGCATTCCGATTATCATCTAATAGCAACATAATTAAACAATGTGTAAATTAAATAACTTTTATCTCTTTAAACGATTTCTTTAATACTTCATCAAAAGAATTTTTCATTTCTACAGTTTTTTCTAGTGAAACGAATACAACTATCAGAGTAAAGATAGACATAACAATAATACTAAATGGTAGTTCATACGCCTCGTTTCCTGTAACCGTTCATAGAGGTCTCTTCGAACTACCAGCATTTCATTCTTTTTCCTGCTTTTACCTCTAAATACTTATAGACCTTCCTGGATTTGTGAGCGATGATCCAGACTCATTTTTTTACATACATTAAGTAACTGTTTAGAAAATGCAAGCAGTTTCGGTTTCCTGCAAAATGTCACTCCGGTAAATTTTATATACACTCAAAATTCATGCAAAAAAAGCAATTCAAATATTCCAAGGATTAATGGCAAAAATATACTTACGTTTACTTCACCGTATATGATATCAATAAAACTGCCCAACACGATAATGAAATCGAAAACGTTCCAAGCATCACCAAAGTAATTCTGTTTAAAATAAAATGTATTCTTTCAAATCGATATAAAAAGGAAAATTACACTAATAATATTGTTTTCAACTGATACATAAAACAGCAGGAATTTGATTTTCTACTTACTTTAAATTTAAAAGCCATTAGTTTGAGAAGAAATTCGCAGGCGAAAACTGTAGTAAATATAATATTCAAAATATCCAAAGCTTTTGTATAAGATTTAGGTTGTCCATAAAACTATGACGAAAAAAAAAATAGAATTATGGATGATAAACATTGCTTTTATAAAACTAAGTAATATTGCACAGCAGATTATAAGCTCTAAAATATAAAACTAATAATTTCCAGTTTTTTTTTAAAATCTGTAGCTCATATTAAATTTTTTTTCGATTGCACTTAAATCTGTAAAATGGGATTTTGAGTTTTTCATCACTGCAATCCAGGCACAACAACGATGACTGCATTTTGCAATTCATAATTTGAGAAATAAATCTCAGAAAGTTCGCCAGGGAGTATTAATGTTTTTAAATGGTTTTGTAATAGTGAATATGATTTAATAAATATGATTTTATTTGATTTGCTTCTTTAGTTAGAAAAAGATCCTTGAATCATTAAATCAGTAACCACAGAATATGAAATCTTGCATATTTCTGACAACAATTTTACAATTTTTCAAATTAGCCATTTGAATGTGCAACTCTTCGTATTATTTGTGTTAAAAAGAATAGAAGATTTTTTTGCAAAGATTGCATTAAGATTACTTTAAAAAATAAAATTGGTCATTTTTTATGATGTCTTCAAGTAAAATTTCAAGTTTGGTCATTCATTTCGATTACAGCTGTATGTATGGAAAGAATTTTTTTTTTCGAAAAACGTTGAATACAGTGTAAAGCATTACAATTTAGCCTTTAATTATGGCAGTTAAAGAGATCGATTCAATCAATACACAGACGTACTAAAATACTTGTAAATAATTCATAAAATTCTCTAGTTTTCATATGAACTACCTATATTCTAACAGCTTCTTAACAGATTTTATGAGAAAAGTTACGCATATCTGAGTTTTTATACAAGCTACGTTTATTCTAATAGTTCCAAACCAGAATTTATTTTAACATATACAAATATCCTAGTTTTCATATGAGCTACCGTTATTCAAATAATTCCTTAACAAAATTTATGTGTCAAATCACACGTATCCCTGAAGTTTTGAGATGAGAAATCTTGGTGTTGTTTTAGAAGTAAACTTAGAGTAAAAAAGTAATTATTCAGAATCAATGAATATAAATTAGAATTTTAAAAGTATGAATAAACATTGGCATACCTTCATTGCTAGAGTAAGAGTATTGACCATTATAAGGACAAAAATGGTATATTCAAAATACTGTGACGTCACGAACCACCAAATTTTATATTGAATTCTCTGTTTTGGAATATACCGTCGAACTGGTTTTGCTTTCAGTGCAAATTCTATACAATTCCTCTGTAATAAAAAGAGCAAATCAGTAAAAATCACTTTTAAACCATAAGTATATATATATGTATAGAGTTACAATAAATTGCTAAATTTTTCATTTCATGGTTAAAGAAAACACAAAATATTACTATCATAGTAGGGATTATCTTAGGTTTTAATTTAATACCAACTTCGAAATTGTAAAAAACGGATATTGAACTCAAAGCTTCGATTAGCTTGCTTTAGGCAGATTTCTTATAAGAAGCATGCAATTACCTATTATATAATTCCAATAACCAATATTTCATTATAATATATTATTTATATATTACGTATTACAATCGTTTTCATGGCAGTACGTTATTCGAATTTCTGCAGATTTCTTAACAAAAAATGGCCTCCAGAATCTAACATAAAACCATCTTCTGTTCATATATACAACATTTTTCACCTGCTATCTGGTTAATATGATAGAGAAATTTTGACTCCATTTTAATAGCCTTCTGATATAATGTAACAAATTTTTTTGGATGAGTCTTAATACATTAAAATCAATATAATAAATAAGTTCCATCCAAAATTTTAAAAATGGTGGCGATAATTGGTGGCAGTTTTCGGTTCCCAATGCGACTAGTGATGGAAAAAGAAATCAATAGTTTGATTTATAAGGTGAATTAAAGTTTCATTAAAACTTAAAAAATTTTGAATTAAAAGATTTGGATAGTTACAATTGCTTGAAAGTTAGAAGCCATAAAATGATTTTCAGAATCCAACTTCGATTATTTTAATATGATCTACTTTGCCATCTGTAGATTATTTTTACATATAGAAATATTAGAAACATTGGAACATATAAAAAAACTAAGCTGCTAGTCAGATTATGAATTATATATTCATCACATATAGAATAATTTTTGGCATAGTTTTGCATATTTTATTATTTAAATGCATCTTTTAAAATAAACGTTGATACGGATTTTATTTTATCTGATTCTGTTATTTTTAAGAGTTTATTGCATTAAAAAATTGAATTTATTGCCTTAAAACTTATTAAAAATTTGCTATACATTTTTTTCTAATTAATAATAATAGATGAGATAATCGAAAATGCAATCTTTATGAACCTAATTATATATCAATAAAAAAATAAACTATAAATTCATAGTTTATGTCAAAAAATGTTATTCTCTATTTTTAATTGAAAAGAAATTTCCAACGATAATTAAATTATTTAAATATGTTTAAAATGCAGACGATAACATGCCGACAGATATAATCTTTGTACTTATTCTAAAATTCAAATTTCTTTTTGAAGAACTTTGAAAGAACTTTGTATATTATTTTTATCTTGTGAGAGCATGTCCTTGTTTTAGTTATGCTGTTTTGAATGATTGAAGGCAACAAATAATTGAAGATTCAAATCGAGCAGGCAATGAATAAAACATAAATGGCAATTTTCATCAACATATTTTAATCGAATGTATTATTTTTACCTTATTTTACCAGTATTGCATTATTAATATGTATTCTCCTTTGAAAGCAGATGCATTTTTAAAAGGTTGACTTGCTTTTACCAGCATTGTTTTATTATTATGCCAGCTTCTTTGACAGAATATACGTTTTTAATGGGTTGACGTAAAACTATGACATCATAGCTGTTATTTTCTTGGAATGCAATTTTAATTACATTTGTTCTCTTAACGTTACTTATTTTGAGATAAAAGCTAAACAATGAGATAAGAATGAAATCATTATTTATGATCATTTCAATGTGCAATATTACATTGTTCTTATTTAAATAAGGATTGAAAAATATTTCAAAATTTTAAATGATAAAGAATTGATTTTTATTTTTGAATGTTTAAAAACAAGTCTGTCAATTTTCTTCAAATATTTTATAGTTATTCTTTTCAAGTAATTTAGTTTCTTTCATAATCGAATATGCACAGATTTAATACAATATTTAAGAAATTTAAGTAGTTTTAAGTTTTGAGTGAAAATATTTAAACAAATATTAATAAGCAAAGATCGTTAGAAATATTTTTTTGAAATCATAGTGCTACTACAAATAATTTCTAAAAATGTTTTCGTAACCGTTGTGCATAATTATATATGCTGGAAAATTAGCGCGAGCTTAAACCTTATCTTAATATGACAATCAATTTATACTTGAAATAGGTATCGACTGACAGATATAAACGAGATGAGAAGTAATAAAGAATTATTTTTTAAAAGAATATATATATTTTTTTCGATATTCATCTCAAAAAATATTTTAAGCAATCAAAGCGCTACCATGCTATGCAGAAGCAATGGGAAGTAGAATTATAACAAAATCTTCCTTGCCGTTACAGTGTATTCATTAAAATTTGAAATCAAATTTGAAAAAAAATAAAATTTCAATAATTAATTGAAACAAAGATGTTAAATTAAGGAATGAAATAAACTATGAAACAGTATACGAAGTTTTCACCTGATTTTTGTCCAGTTCGCAATTCTTATACTCTTGCTCTCCTTCGTTTTGAAATGTGACGATGACAAAACCTACGAAGATGTTCACCATGAAGAAAGCGATGATGATGATGTAGATGATAAAGAAGACGGCCACCATGGGTCGATAGTTGTAATAAGGCCCCTCGTCTTCCCCTTTCGAGTCGATGGCAACATACAACAACCTGTTAGAACGAACCAAACCTTCATGCATTTTCTTAAAAATACCATTAGATCATATAATTATATTATATATATCAAGTACTTGCATTGTATATATTCTTCCCTTTCACAATATGAAATATTTAATTAACAACAAAAAGCATGTTTCATCTTATCATTCGTTTATTTACCTAAAGTGTATGGAAAAATTGTCGCCTTTTTTGTATAAACTAAAATATTATCGCCATATGTTTTTACGGTTCCATTATCAAACTTTATATAAAAACCACCTCACTGTTTCGTGACATATTTATTACAATGTTCTATAAGACATTCTCCTATCAAGTGATAAGTGTTTCGATAGTGATGAGAAAATGTTAAAATAATCATTCGTATATTTAAATTTTTTATTGGCTTTGAAATTTTATCATAATTGAGAGTTTTTGCACTGACATTTGGATTCTGAGTGACAACCAAAGCTTCATTCAGCATTTATCTGAATGATGATGACATGGGGACCACACGATTAGGAATATCGGTCAGCTTTTGAATTGCTTGACAGTCAATGTTAAGATCATCTTTCAATGAGTTCCGTCGCATGTGAATGTGGACGGAAATGCAATTTCTGGCTAGCCCAAGAGTTCTACCATAAGGATACTGCTCATGGTGGCTGCCTTAATTTTTCAGGAATCATCACCCGGGGGTCAGGCAAGATATCTGTTCTTCTTGGTGGAGGGTCCTCTTGCATGAATGGTATGCGGAAAATCAACATGATGTTGTTTTAATTGGGGTTGGCAAGAGGTGTTAATAAACAACTCTCGCTATATGTCGAAGAGGACACACTCGTGTACAAGGTTATTTGATGCTGTCACAAAGTTTATCCCTTGTATTCGAAATGCAATGCGACTCAAGCTGCTCCTGCACACATTTTGTCCTGCATCGGTTTCAATAGAGGTCAGCTCTTCTCGACTTCTGAGGTAGTGCTACATTGTTTGAAAGAGTTCGGGCTCAGGGACCTGCTTTGATGTTACTATCGACCAGGTGGGATAAGCCACAACAATATTTTTGATTATATGAAAAATATTTTAGTATCTCTTATGCGATGAATGGAGCAAAGTTACTAGAATTGGAAAAAATCAAATACCAAAAAAAACACAAAATAAATTTTGTTGAGGATTACGATGCACTTACTGAGGCCATCCCTCAAAAGTGGAAACGGTGAAAAGAGTGAGCATGGCTTTGGCAACGTCATCGAAATTAAACTTATAACGCTCCCACACCCTCTCCTCAGCTTTGGGTTTTGTAATATCTCCTCCTTCGTATACGATATAGTAACCCCTGAAATACAAGAATTTTTAAGCATTTCAAAGACATGAAACAAATACAAATTTTAACATAATATTTTATTATATCATATGTAAATTGCTTAACGCAATTAAAATCTTTACGTGCAACAATTAATGCTCTACAAATCACATCATCAAATCTAGAGCCACGGAATTCAGCTTCTTTTATTTAATATGTGATGTTTTTGTGGGGAGGGGGATGTATTTGGTAGTTTTACTTTTAAAAAAGTAGATTCCCTCTGAATTTTTAAATTTTTTTTAATTAACCTTCAGTACTTTAAAATCAAATCTAAAATTGAAATTGAAAAGTTTTTCCACATTAAATAAAACAAATATTTTTAATAAAAACTTTATTATAAATCTAATCTTCATTCTTCTAAAAAAGAAACATTTCATTGCCATCAATTTCAATGACGATATAGTAATTTAAATTTTAATAAAATAATTTTTAATTATCTTCCTTAAGAAACTAGCTGCTCTTTGATCAAATTGAAGGTAAGTCTACACTACAATCCAGTAAAACTACATATGCGCAGAAGGTATACAGTAGCAAATATTTGTCCAATTGGTATAAGAACTTGCTATTGTCTGTCTTCTCAGAGCAGAATCTTTTCCTGCGCATGCGTGGGTTCAAGGATAGTTTGTAGCTGGATGAATATAAACCTACATTAAGCCTATTAATGTAGTCGCATCAACTACTTTAACAAATTACAATTTAATATAAAAAAAGTTATTTAAATTATTAGTAAGTTAGAAATTTAAAAAAAAATCGTAAAATAAAAAAGTAATTCATAAAAATAGAGTAATTAATAAAAATCCTAAAATCTGATTAGTTGGCTAAATTTGTAAATTGGTGAGATTCAATAGCTAATAAAATTAGTCGAATTATTAAGGTTTTTGACTTGGTCAGATTTTTATTTCCTGACATCTCATAAAAATTATTGGATACAAATGGCCATTGATTATGTATTTGAGAATCTTGAAGTTTGATGTGAAATAAAAGTGAAATGTTAAAGTTGGAGGAATAATGAATTTGTTCCACAAATTATTTTAAATACACAAATTGAATACATTTACTGATGATATTTGTAAACACAAAATATAATTTAAATCACAAGTTTTCTATGCCTGAGACTTATTTCGAGCAAACTAAATTCGCAGAAAATCGCCACTTAAGATGGAATTTCATAGAAGTTTCAAATAATTGTTGCAAAAGATTATTGTTTCCTTGCTATAGAAATAACCTTAATATACCTTAAGTATATATCAGTAAGTGCATATAAATATATACCATATATATCAGTAATTTCATAAAATCAATCAGATAGCGAATGTTAATTTAGTAAGCATAATTTTTTCATTTTCAAATTTTTGATTTCCTCGAATATATATGTTTATCGACTGTCTCGCGTTATTTAAAAGTTATTACAATTCAAATGGGTTTATTCGATATCCAAGTCATTTACTTTATTCGTTTGATTTTTTTAAAGATGCAAATCGCATTTTCGAAGAAAATATTTCATTTACTGCTTTAACTTTATGATAGATTAAAAACATATGTTTTGAAATCAATAAAACCATAATTATATTTATGCCTATTTTTTCATTAAAAATCTTCAGTAATTACATGTAGGATAATCGTTTTATTTAACGTTTATTACCATTAAAATGTATATTCAATAATTTAATCTCTAAATTTGGAAAACATTATCAATGCAAACGAATAATCTTTCCATTTTCTGATGAATTTACGCAAAATCAGAAATCGTGAAGATAAATTCGCCAAGAATCCATTTACAAGAAGAAAAATAACAAGTTTTTAAAGCAATCAGTACATATTAGATATGCATGAACTATGCTTCCGCAAATGTTTACTATTCAAAATTTATTTCAATTCAATATAATAACAAAATAAAAAAAAAAGGATAAAGCTAAAAGATTTTTTCAAAAACACGAAATTGTTAGTTTGGCTCATTGCCAAAAAGTGAACAACATTATTCAACTATGACATGTTTGCATGTTGACGAAATTTTTTTTTATAACAATCCAATGTTTTTCAAATCATGTCTTTCTTTTTAAGGAACGCTTTAGTTTTCACTTCAAGTCTTAGTTTTATTTATTGTTTCACAAAATACAGTTTTGACATTCAACATAAATTTTTCGATCACTTTCAAGCAGTGTAATTATTTTGCCATTTTGAATTCATTCTGTTACAAAATGTAAAAATGCTTCTCATCTAACATTTAAATTTTCATTTCACATTTATATTTTATCCATCAAATTTGTTCCATTAAAAATATTGAAAATGAAATTTTATATAATATTCGTGCCCTGAATTAAACAAAATTATTCTAAGAATTTCACTAATTTGTAATTAAAAAAATTCTTCTTGTTTAAAAGAGTATTTCAATAGAAAATGCATTACATACATTTTATTTAAATTGGAAATTATATTTCAAAAATCTTCAGTAAAAATTATTGCTAGCATCTCTTTTCTTATTTCACACACATCTATTTACTTCCTTCTTTTCAAATATTATTGAAAGGTAATTTAAAATTATACCCAAGTATGTCTTAGCCTAATATGCTTTAAATCCGAAGCATATGTTTTTATTTTATTTTATCTTGTTATAGCATCAAAAATAACATGAAATAAATATATTTAAAATTTTTTGCATGACGAGTCAATGTTAATTGCTAAAACAAAATATTGATATAAAATATATTCAATTTTTTTAAAATTTTGATAAAATTACAGAAAAAAAGTTATGAAAAAATCAGAATCACTGAAAATTAATTTTCTAAATTTTAAACTGAATTAAAATTGGTTTCAATGCAATAATATTTTTAAAACTTATTGGGAGAAAAACAAGCTTTCAGATTAATATTTATTAAAATCACTAATTAGAATTTAAATTGCTTATAGAGTTCAGAATTATAATACAATTTTCTAATTAAGGTTTCGAATTAAATTTCTTCCTTTTAATGAGTTCTTGTGTTTAAAGAAGTGCTCCAGACACTCGAGGAACAACAATTTTCAAACGATCTTCACTGTAGAACATTTTGAGTTATTTTTGCATTTATACATGTCGAATATTTCAATTTACAATTGATTTTAAGTCGATGAGTACTTTCATGTTCAATTTATATACGTATGTTTCTTATTTGGAATTTCAAAAAAAATATTAGATTTAAATATGACAATTAAAGAAATAAAATAAACAGTTTGCTTACTGGCAATCCTTTTCAAAAAGTTTTGAGCCATCAGAACATGAATAAAACTTGCCCTGAGGAAAAAAGCAATGATGTCATTTATGAATACATAAGAAAAAAACATAATTTAAAAGAGACATTAGATTTCGCCAATAGCAATGTAGTTAATAATACGAAAGTATATTTATTAGAGTATACCAGCGGGTGACCGAGCTCCACTCGGAGAAAACAGGTATCGAAGCTAACTCGAAGATTTAACTTTTCAATTGTGATTTATCAAAACAATACATGCCATAAGAAAATTTGTGAAACCATTGGTGAAAAGATAACCGGTTAAAGTGCACCATTGTAAACTATTCTAAACAAAGTTAGAGTTTGGAAAGGGAACTATTCTATACAAAGGTAAAGTAAAGGTAAAGATTAAAGTGTGTTGAAGTTCAATATTTTTGACAAACTTATTTAGAAAAACCAAACATATATACATACATAAGAAACATATTATAAACCTATAACAGCATAAACATAAAACTTCATTAGTTCGCCATAATGGCTATAGATGGCAGCACGTTACCGCTTGAAACCTATTAGCCATTATGGCGAACTAATAAAGTTTGAAAATATCCTATCTGTAATTCCAAACTGCTCGACCGTAGCGCTTCAAAACCGGCGCCAATCGATTCCTCGTGGCCAAAAACCCCAGACCCCCAAGTTTACCGGAGTTTATTAATTCTGGGGCGATTTTCGACTTGGCAACCATTCCTCGTATTATAGTATTAGATTTATAAATTTCGAGGAGATTCTTCTTATTGGTTTGTAGTTACTTTGATAATAAAGATTTGTCCATTTATTGTGGATATTCATGTTCAATAAGGTTAGTTTAGTTATATTAACGTCCTGTTTAAAGCACCATTAGGGCTATTTCGGAAAGAGTCTGGACTGCGGTCAGATGACGAGAACGACACCTGAACTGGCACACCCTCTGCACACTGCACCAAGGGATGAGGTCTAGCTTGATAGATTTAACGCGCACCAGATCCGCTAACATGACAGTTCTTCGGAGAAATAGGATCTCGAACCTGAAATCTTACGCCTCACAAGACGAGACCTTACCACTAAGCTACCGTAACTCTCATTTCATGTTCAGATTTTATCATTATCTTAGATACTTTTATTAAAACCAATTAATTAACCCTCCATGACCATCATTAATTTTAGTTAGACTCACTGGTAGTTTTACCATAAGCTGATTCAAGTAATATGCTATTAGCAGCACACAAATTGATACTTGATTGCAGGACAAAATTTCATATTTTTCTCGCTACGGGAAGACTATATTATATGTAATCACGGATAATACATGTGATTTCTACATAGATCAGATAACTTTTATATTAATTATTCAAATGATATATCCTCAAAACTCTCAACACACACACACACACAAACTATTGATTCTACTAACAGAAATTTTATTGCAAATTTTGCCTAATCAATTTTTAAAAAAAGCCATACTGTAGCAGATAAAATGATATTTCACCTCTTAAATTTTATTTAAACAGCAAAAAATATAATTTCGCCAATAATAATAATAGTGATAGTCTGTCCTTACCTTGAACAACTGAACTCCAATGACACCAAACATGAAATTGAGTAAAAATGTAACTAACATGATGTTTCCGATGGTTTTGACGGCAACAATGACGCACTGAACAACGTGCTGAAATTAAAATTGAAAACATTAACAGAAAAGTAACATTATTATGAGAGGAAATTTTAATTGGCAAATAAATTTAAAAATTCCGTAAACATAAACCATTTATTGAGTACATGCGAATACAAACAGAATGAAAATCATAAATTTTAAAGTAATGAAACTGAAGCAAGGAAACATCGATTTTTACTCTCAAAAACTTTTGAGATTACATTTTCTCTAAGTTTTATAAAAAATTATATAGTACCAGCTGGTACCCGGTGCATTGCTGCCGCTGAAAAAAATATTAAGTTCAATCAATCAATAATTTGGCAATGTTGTATCGAAATAGAATGAACGATGCGACAGTATATAAAATACGAAAAAACAAATATTCATTTTTAGATGTTAGATATATTCTTTTAGAATTATAAAACTTGGTATTCTTTCAGAATGGTATTGAAAGAAACTATTTATTGTATCTGGTGAATCGCTTAATATTGGTTCGGAATTCTCAAATTTAATTTCAGAAAACGTAATTAAGACATTTTTTTTAAAAAAAAATATAAAAGAAAATATATTTATATCATAAAATTGTTAATATAGTTGAAAAGATAATTTTTAAAAATTAAGATAGTGCAAAATTATTTGTACTACAATATTTTTGATAGTTACAGCGAAAAACGCTGACATTTAATTAAAATTTAAAAACCCGGTGTTGGGAAAACCAACCCCGGGTTCCCTTTGGTTTTCCCAAAACTTTCTCGCATAATTTGTAGTGAAGTTGTTACCACTGAGAATGACTTGCATGACATTTGCATGCAAAGTAATACGAAAGGTAATATTAAAGTAATACAAAAAAAAATTGAAAATTAACAACTTTATTTTTCATTATTTTCGCTAAATAATTTTTCAAAAATATTTTGATTACAGGAAAAAATGAGAACAGAAAATTAAGACTTTACTACTCAAAATTAAAAAAATCAATACTGGTAAAAGCAGGTAAACCTTTTAAAAACGAATCTGATTTCAAAGAAACATATGTGCGTAATAATAATAATGTAGTACTGGTAAAAAATATTAAAAAGCAGTTAAAAATATTTGAGATTAAAAAATGATGATGAATATTACCTATACGATTTCGAGCTTCAATTATTTATCGCTTTCAATTATGCAAAACCTTTTAACGAAAACAGGATCATGATCTCACATGATAAAGAAGCATATCTTAGTATAAACATTTTTGTAAGGTAAAATTTTGTTATCCATATAAGATTTCTGAATTCATACTTTATGAAAAATTTCTTGACAAATCATTGTATTTATAAAAATATAATTCAAATATTGAGATATTTCCATTAATAGATTTTTCAGACTGTTCATGTTTTATAACTGCAAATTTGAAAAAAAAAGGAAAGAAAAGGTCTTACTTTTAAACCTTTAGCACGATTAATAGCTCTAAGGGGACGTAAAACTCTGAGCACTCGAAGAATCTTTACTACTGAAATAGCACCATTGCTGAAAAGGAAAAATAATCCATTTTAAATTCTCTTCATTAACAATTCCATGCACTTGTATACTAACTGCATACTAATGATTTATAGTCAAAAAAAGAGAAAAAATCTCCAATTGTGTCATTTTGTTAAACTGTTATTCATCAGTGACGTGTTATTAATACACAAGTGCCAAATTCTAATTATTAACACATGAAGCATTATATTAAATTGAATGTTAAAGCCGTTTATATTAGAATGATGATATAGCTTAACACTACTATCTTTTGAGAAAGATAGTTACTGACTCAAACAACATAAAATATAATTGTTCTCGACATTTAAAGCATTTATCCAACAAGAACGATATTATTACGGATATTCTTCTTTTCCGTCGGGGTTAATTTTCAGATTTGTTTCTTGATGAAATAAACAGTCCTTCAGTAACAAAAGACGACGACTTTTATTAACACGAAGAAGCAATTAGGACAAATATGTACAACAGAGGAAAAGATTGGTAACACACAGCAGCACACTATAACAAACAGTATCCCACAAATAATAATCTGCCGTAATATCCACAACACACAAAGCGGCATAATAGAATTCATCAGAAAGAGGATGTACGCAATGTACGCAACTTCACTCTACGTCCTTCCAAATGTCTGAAATTCTCCACTGCCTCATCGCGTTAGGTGTATTGCACCGATTACCGATTCACCAGTACACGGCTGGCTACTCCACACAGGACTCGATGCTGTTACTGCAATATACGCACGGATTCGGCAGACAGCTCAGTTCAGCAATCTCTTGAGCTCCTGCACAGTCATCAGTTGAATTAATCCTGCAGTTCTGCCGTTGCTTCGCAACCTCTCGACGACTTGTTTCACGACTACGACTACAACTCTGTACATTGAAGCTTAAAGGTGGGTTCAGGCGAGGCTTATTATTGTCCGCAAACGTTGCCTCTCTGCTGTTGTCCCGACATTGTCCTCGTGTGAACACTTGAGACTACGGGGACAACGTTTGTCCCGACGGGACAATCATTTGCCATTGTCCCGTTGTGGTCACGTGATTTTCCAGAAGTAAGCAAGATCTTCTATTGCGGACAATAATAGGCCGCGTCTGAACCCACCTTAAGACTGCCGGCTTTTGCTCGGGAGGCGAGACGAGAAGTTTATGAAGCAATCAAGCGTATCTTGATTCCTACTGGCTGAACTGTTAAATTTCTAAAAGTTTCCAGTAATATCTTCGTCGCCAAGCTCCGAGATCACCGACACGCATTAAACAGCCTTTCCATTGAACTAAACGTTTAGGGAAGTAACATTTCAGGGTTTGTAACAATATGCACATCTCTAATAGTTTGAAAATTTTCTATTTGATCGACAACTGTACAGTATTCCGTGAAGAACTAATAGCTGTTGAGGAGGCTTTGAAATTTTGTATAACCGAGATTGTTTGCACTGACATTGCATTCTGAGGGAAAACCAAAGATCCATTCAGCCTTTATCCGAATGGTGGAGGTATGAAGATTCTCACGACTAGGAACATCATTCAGCTTTTGAATCGTTTGATTTACAGTGTTAAGATCACCTTTTAGTGGGTTCTGTCGCATGTGAATGTGCACGGAAATGAAATTGCTGATGGTCTGGCCCAAGAGGGCAACTATAAGGACACTACTCATGGTGGCTGCCTTACGTTTTCAGAAATCTCCATCCGGGCCCGGCAAGGTTTCTGTATTTCTTGGAGGATGGACCCCGTGCATGAATGATATGAGGAAACGCATCCTGGAACTGTTTTAATTGAATCTAGCAACAAGTGCAACAACTCTAGCTGGATATCTAAGTGAACACACTCGCGTGCAACGTCATGTGACGGTCCACAAAGTTCATTCCCTGTTCGAAATGCAATACGACTCAAGCTGCTCCTGCCCACATTTTGGCCTGCATCAGTTTCAATAAAGGCCAGCTGTTCTCGAGTGCTACATTGTTTGAAAGCGCTCGGGCTCCTGGAGCTGATTTGATGTTACTGTCAACCAGGTGGGATAAGCCACAAAAACACTACTGAACCATAAGAAGAGTTAAAAGTGAATAGAATAAACGAATAAAAATTTCGACTTACTCGAAGCCAAAGGATATGAGAGACACGGACACCACAAGGATATCTAGATTGTTAAAAGCACTTCGGCAAAAAGAGCCTTTGTGAAGGATGAGACCAAACGTGATAGCCTAGAACAAGAAACACAGGGAATTATATCATTAGAAAGTCATATAAGGCTTATAATTTTATTTCACCAGGAAGGAGGCGATACTTACTTTCAATGTGATTTCTACGGTGAAAACGGTTGTAAAAAACATGTCGAATTTATTCAAAATCTGGAAAGAAAAATAATAATAATAAATGATAATAATACATTAGATCTATTGTCTGTGAAATGATCAAGATCTAGTAAATAGATTAATTATTTTTGATAAATCAGAAGATTTGCCCATCTAAGTAGTTTTTTATACCGTTGACAGTATGTGAGATCCGATTGACCCATATTAGTGAGAATATAATGGAAAAAAACTCATGCACATTGGCAAAATTCTTAAGAAATATTGGGTTGTTCGGAAAGTCATTTCGTATTTTTTTGTCAAAATGAAAAGAAATTTTCGTTTAATGAATAAATTATTTATTAAATTATAAAATTGCCATTCTGGTCTAATACCTTTTGCCATATTTTTGGTAGTAACATGATTACACGCTCATAAAAGTTTTGGTCTTTGCTGTAAAAAAAACTGATCGAGGTGGTTTTTGGCCTCCTCATTTGAAGGAAAAATTTTGCAAATCAGTTCTGGTACTGATGTACTGTTAACACATCTTCTCCACACATATTGGCTAATTTATTTCTGGCTTGAACAGCATTTTTACCTTTTATAGCAAAAAAGAAAAAAATGACGAAAATGCTGTTTATTGCTCTCCATATTTAAAAGGGCACCATCCAAAAACTACTGCGAAGAATCAGCTGCACTTTTTCACACTCAAGCCTTGCTATATCAGCTCTTAAAACATAAAATGATTTTGCGGTTTAAGTATGAAATTGGGTGCGAAAAATGCAATTAAATCCTTTGTCAGGAAAAAAAGAAATTACTTTCCGAACAACCTAATAGAAAAAAATACAATTTGTAGTGCACTTTAGGTATAAATATACAACAAAATTAAAAATAAACATGATATAAATATACTGCAAAATTAAAAATAAACGCCAGATATAGATATACCGCAAAATTAAAAATAAATATCAAAGACCCGGTATTCCTTGATTTAAAGTTTTTTTTATGAATACTCAAACCAACTGATCATTTGAAAACAGATCGAAACAAGTCGTAATCTCAAATAGAAAAAAAATGTACATATCCAATTACAATTAAAAATTAAAAATGCCATGTTAGCTATAACTGATCCATAAAGGGAGAAGGAATTGAAATAAATATAAAATAATAATTGCAAATATCAGTTCATTGACCTTTCTTACAGTATAACATAAAATAATGAAAATAAAACGCTAAGTTTTTGATTCCATAACTAAATTTTGTTAACTAGCTTTATTCACAAATCAATAAATCAATCACTTCTAACATAAAAAAATCACCCTCTGAGTTGCTTGACGTCAAAACAAATTTGGCATTTGCTCATCACATAATGACGCAAGTAACAGAAGCAAGAATACTTTGAAACTCCCCAGAGTATTACAGAGTTAGACAATTATATCATAGATTTAATTCAAATATAATGTACAAAGAAAATACAGTTTTTGAACGATTTAACTCTTCAGTCACAAAAATACTAGTTCAGCTTATTTTAGTTATATTAATGTTCCATCGGGCTATTTTGGGACGGATGGAGTAATTTTGAACCATGGCCAGGTGACGAGAACGACACCTGAGCTGGCACCTCCCACTCCTCACATCACTTTTAAAGCTTAACCACAAACAACTTTTAAAGCTCAGTGAGATTTGATGATTTTTAAAATATAAATAAATTTTGATAATATTATTATAGTAATTTTTTTAAATTTTACAATATTACAATGTCCATAGAGTTGTTTTCAGTTAATAAACGATGAAAAATTGTTAATATATTTTTGTAAATTAAAATTTCTATATATCGAGTCTTTACTTTTTCTTCTTAATATTAAATCCTCAAGTTTATTTTCAGGAAGCTCGTGAACCATATTTGTGCTATACAAAAAACACCTAAAAATAACATTAATGTTTCGAGAAAAGGCAACTGTTGTAAATTTTTTATATTACTTTTTAATAACTTTTTTTTATTTTCATTATGTCTACATTTATCTGAATATATTTCAGTGACATTATACAGAATATCTATCATAGTGCATCTCTCTAGAATTTAAATAATTTCTTATGTTTATCTTGAAATATTTTGATTAATTATTATAGAACTTTTAAAGATTTCAAAAACATCAAAACCAATTTTTGTTGGTAGCATTTGATGCTTTATTTTGAAAAGATGATATAGAAGAGATACATTTTGTAAATATTTTGAACCAACTTTTATATTAAATGCTAATTATGGAATAAAGATTATTTTTCACTAACTTAATAACAGTTACTACATGAATGTTAGCTTCAACTTTTAACTTATTTTATTACAGAAGCTGGCAAGTCAATAAAGTGCAACGGCCTTGTGCAGCGAATTTGACTTCAAATTAGCAAATCTTATTGCTGGAATTAGATAGTTACAATTGGAATACTTGATTCAAAATTTAGAGACTACTGTTTTAACCTTGCTGTTCTGTTCGGGTCTATATAGCAGAAATAAAATTTATACCTTCGTAAAAACATGTGATAAAGAGATATTTTCATGAAACTTCTTGTCATATTCGGCAAATAATATAAATATGTATTACTAAAGGAATTTAGGTTTATTCTTATTCGGATGGAATATTTTTCAATTTATACCTAATGTATCGTTAGAGTCAATATGACCCAATACAAAAAAATAATAAAAAATTAATAATCATACTTGTTTACCTTTGGTTGAAAGTATTCAGAAAAAAGAATAATAATAATAATGCCTGTAATTTATTCGTTTACGAAACTTGTTTTGTTGACGTATGTGCTTTGTCACATGACAAGACAGCGCGAACAAAATCCAAAGGTTGAAACGATTGGCAGTTTGCCTATCTCTTATCGCAAAGTTTCTTTTTTTTCCCCGCTGTATTTCCCTTTCTGATATAATATAAAAGAGTTGTGTCAACGAATGTGAGGGAAAAACCATAGCGAATAGCAGACATTTGAGAATACTTCTTTGTGTGCACAACGTGTAAGGTGCTATCTCTGTAAGCAATGACTGCAAAACTATGTTATGCTGCAATGTAAGAATCACATTTGAAAATCTCACGTAAAATATTATTACTCAAATTATAAATAAAAATACTAATTTCGAATACTTCTCTTATTTTTATAGATGATTTATATTATTGTGAATTCCAATTTCAAATAATTTTTGTTATTTTTATAGCTGCTTTATATTATTAGGTATAGTTTTAAATTTATATTACCATTGTGTAAAACATTTCTTAAATCGCACCTGTCAATTACGCCAAGAAATGCCAATTTTCTGAGTCGGGTCGCATTGACCCGAAAGTCACATACGTGAAATGAAGACGAACAGAGCAGCAAAGTGAATTCAAGAGTCTCTTTTCCATCTTCTAAAATCCCTTCCCAAGTTTCGATGTTAGGAACATAAGGTCAAACAAAAGTTTTGTAACAAATAAAACCATTATTGTTGGGATATTATGTATGATATGTGAAACCTCTCAACAAGCAGATATAACCAAAGCAATTACCTTATTCCTAGGGGTATCTGAGCTGAGCGGATCTTCTGCAGCCAACATGGCGCTGCTGATGAGAATGCACGCCAGCACTATGTTGCCAAACAAACTGTGGTTGATCACCCGATGGCAAAACACTCGGAAGCTGAAATCAAATATCACTCTTCTGAATGAAGTCAGATTTAAATATCAGACATGAAGCTAACTATCTTTTGACAAAATATAATTCTGTGGAGAATCCCAATTAGCTTTTCTGACACAAGATATAATATTTTTTAAATTTAAAAGAAATCATTTTTTCTTTCCACGTATGGATTGGTATAACGCTCCTATATATCCAAACTATCATTTTAATTCTGATTACATATTAATTTGAATTTATTCAAGACCTAATTTAGATTTCTATTTCCCGCCAAGCAAAATAAAATTGCATCATTCTTCCAAAAACAAGTCAAAATATCGCTACATTTGCGATTTTTTGGCTTTAAATTTATAAAAATGACTACATACGACTTTTCGAATTGCAATAAGAAGTTAACATGTTTACATTTGGCGAAAAACCGTTAAAAATATTTTGATTTTGGCGATCAAATATTATAATTTAAAATCTGTATTTTAATGTTAAATCTTGTAGATATCAAGTTTATGTATAAGATTTAAAATTATAAGCGATAGGAATCTGAAAGACTTTCTTTCGAAAATTACCGATCGGCGTTGTCGAATGTTAGAGTAATCGAGTGTTTTCTTATGTCGAGTGGAATCGCTCATTGTAAATTCTTAAGTAACTCGTCAATTTTCTTTTACATTAGGAGGATATCTAAAGTTCTGAATTTATGTAACAATGTAATTATGTTATTTTGGTTTATTCCAGCACCTTTAACACATTAAACATGTATTTTTCGTGTATCCTGTGTAATGTTTGAGAATATTATGCAAGTCAGAACAAGAAAGATACATCAGGATTTTATCGACTGCATGGAATGTCTCCTTCCACAGCCCAAGAATTACAATTCCTAAGATGCATTCAAGAGAAAATTATTACTTTAGTTTTCTTCATCACTTTTAGAGCATTAAATAGATATTTTCTGTGTTTCATATATATTATTTATGAAATTCCACAAACCAGCAAATTTCATATAAACTGTCAGGATAAAAATCAATATAAATTTTCTTATGATTTTGATATGGCACCTTGACTGAAGTTTTTTTGGTTATAGAGTTATAGATACTTGACCTTATCTAACAAAAGTATCTATATATTTCTCTTTATAGATACTTTTGTTAGATACAGTTAAGTATCTAACAAAATCAATAATGAAATAGGAAAAAAATTTGTGAAATGTCTTTTGTAGCAACAGAACTGTAATGCATATCCGATACGATGATGGATCTCTGTCTTAACACATTAAAGGCGGGGATCTTGACGAAAGTATGCTAGGTAACGCGGATCAAATCGTAGTACTACGACTCCCGCATTTAATGTGTTAAGCTAACATTCTGGCAACTTCTGACACCGGAAACAAAGTATTTCGAAAATTTTTCTTCAGTCTATGTAAGGTTCCCTCACTTGCATGTGAAGAAACCATGTTTTCTTAAAGAATGTAATTTTTATAGACTTGGTTAATTAAAATTTCTTTTAAATTCTTACTTGACTAATTCCTATATTTTCTTAATGATTATTATTAAAACGCATTGCCAACAATACGTTTTAATAATAATCACTTAACTTGCCAAAATTTAGTTAAATTGATGTTTAAATATCGAAAAGACTTCGTCGAAGTGTGAATTTGCAATGAAGATGACACGCATTATTCTCAGAACATTATTTCTCAGAATTTCATTCTCAGAACATTCTCCCCAAATGAAGCAAGAATCATACACTCACCAATTCGTTGGCGAAAAGATGAAGAATGAGCTGTAGGGAGGGATGGGAACGATTTTATTAGGTATGGCATCTAATTCGGAGAGTCTGCGAGGCCTGGCCCCTTGGGAACCCACTCTTGACTCGGTTTCCTCGCACTCTTCGTCTTCCATTCCTTCCTCTTCCTCACCTTCTTCCTCTTCTCCTAGGAATGGAATACGGTTGAAAGATTAGAATGCAAAAGTAAAATAGTGTTATAATTAAAGGGTAATATATTTAACAGTGGATAATATTACTGTAACCTATCTGAATAGTTAATATTGCTGCATCCCATTTGAATAATTGACTCAGCTGTAACTTATTTTTGGATAATATT
>JAPMOQ010000230.1:295708-342836 GCA_026543055.1 Argiope trifasciata | reverse complement strand
ATATTGATCCATTGAAATAATATTGCTGTAACCCATTTGAATAATTGTCATTGCTGTAACCTATTTGAATATTTAATATTGCTGTAAACTATTTGAATAGTTTTAAGTGAAATAAATAATAAATCGTTTAATGTTCAATATGCAACAGCATTGAATAATTTATCATCTTTTAGATCGCACTTAAAATAACATATCTCTAAAAGATGAAGGCTCAGAATGAAAAAAAATAAAATGATCAATGGATTAATGTCATGAGGACGATAAACATACTTGCAGGATTACAGACAACACATGCAATAAAATATCTATGAAACAATCCCGTCAATGCTTGTTCCAAAAATGTAACTCACATTAGTAAGTAAATTACATCAGCTGTTGCCAAAAAATAATTTCATGAAAACTTCCCATCTTAGCACTTAAGGGTTTTTCTCTCTCTCTCACCTTCCCTAATACTCTTTACTGGAACAATATATCGATTTAAAATTCACATTCTTAATAACTAGCCACAATAACAAGAACAAAGTGATGCAAAATTATTCTTAAATGAATTTAATGTTATTCTAATTACCATCAATAAAAATACTTCTGTATGAAATAAAACATAGAATTTTCCTTAGAATTAGGGAATTTCACCATTGGAATGGTAAAATAAGAATTTATACGGAATGTATTTTTAGATAGGTAATATAGTTTTTTTATACAGTTTAGTCATATTAATGTGACCACCACCTACTTTTGACGTAAACATTAATAACCAATCGCAGAAGGCACGTGCTATCATAAAATTTGATTGATATATAAAGTGTGTTGTAGGCATTCGGAAAATATTTCAGTTCTTGCTGCCATGCAAAAACAAAGCGATTTATCTGACCTACAAAAGGGCATAATCATTGGCGTTCAGACCAAAGGTGGAGGCATTTCCGAAACGGCTGATTTTGTAAACTGTTGCTGACCACAATGTTAAAATATACCGTGAATGGTAAAATGGCGCTATCCAAAAGCAGCGATGAAACAAATGTGGTGTACCACTGGCCATAAATGACAAAAGTTAGCGGCTGCTGCTGATATGCATTTTGGGCAAATAGGCTTGCAACCATAAAGTGGCTACCACCCAGATGAACCAAAGAGCTACATCAACGCCTCCACAAAGACGATTTAGCGAACGTAGAAGTATATGGGCCTTCCAAGCAGACGCCTGGTTAACGCACCTATGCTGACTACAATTAATCAGCGATGATGGCTTGAATTTGCACTCAGTAACGCAACTGGACTTTCACTGAATGGAGATATGTGACTTTTTCCGATGAATCACACATTATGATCCATCCTACAAACGGACGTTGGCGAATGCAACATGAAACGTCTGAGAGCAAAAAACCTGCCACAACTGCCAGAAAGGTTCAAGCTAGAGGAGGGAGCATTATGGTCTGGAGAATGTTATTCTCTGATGCATTCATCATTGGGGAAGTCAAGATGGATCAACAAAAGTAAGCATTTATTCTTGTGAACAATGTTTATCCCAAAATGCGAATTATTTTTAATCAGGATGATGGTGTTTACCAGCAAGACAACACGACGGGTCATAAAGTTCGAAGTGTACGTGCGTGGTTCAAAGAGCACCAGGATGACTTTACCGTACTTTCTTCACCAACTAAAACCCAGAACTTGAATCCAATCGAGAATCTGTGACACCATCTTAATCAGATTATTCGAACTATACTAACCACATGACGTAGCTGGCCAAGCACTGTAATGGCATGGCTCAACACTCTTGTTTACACCTTCAGGAACCTAATTGAATCTCTTCCTTCACGTCTCGCAGCTGTACACACCGCGAAAAGTGGTTATTCCAGATTTTGACAGCTGGTCACATTAACTCTCCAAGTGGCAATCCCGGAAAAACGCGGAATCTTTTGTCTCTTCAAAATACCAAACCTTTCAAAAGATGAAACCAAAAACTCCCTTAAAACTGTCACTGCTCGTACTTTTAAGGTCTTATCAAACGGCAAAATATCGTCTTCACTTTTCGTCAGAAAAAGACAACGAAAGTGATATCATTTCAAAGTTTCACATGACTGGTTGAATTTCGTTTGCAGACAATATTCCCATCACTATCGACGGCATTTTCAATGAGGTTAAAAAAAGTTGACGATGGCGGAAAACTTGCTTGACAGGTTCTTGAGAGTAGAAATGGAAAAATGCTGACGATATTTTGCCGTGTGGTAAGACCTTTACGGATTCCAGTTTTCCCTGCCCCCAATTTCATTCGGTGAGATAAGGAGACTGGAATGTGAGATAAATAGAAGTGAATAATTATCAGACTGCGATAAGCAACACTTGTCACTTACACCATCAGGTCTTCTAATCACTTTCTGTAGCACCGAACTCAGCTCAAAAATAGGAAAGCAATCCTTTTGACCAAAATCTGACATTTTTATGGTTGAACCTGTTATTCAGGTGTGTCCCTTTCGGTAAGGATAGCAATTTGAAAGCCACCGACAGGACGGTTAATGTGACTAGACCATATATTCACTTTTCCTTATTTGTTGATTACGCTCTTAAGATTGCTTATAAAAAGGTGTAAAATAATATTCAATTTACTTCATTTACTAATAAATAAATTCCCTTCAAAATTTTTTAATGAAGTATTTGCATAAAAGTTAAGATTCTGAAGAAATGTATGAATCTAAAAGATCATCAACAGTGTTTGAAAAAAGAGCTACAACAATTCTATATTTAAAAATAAAATATTGTCTACTTTTTGAGACAACGGTATTTTATTTGTACTATCTTGATGAAGAAATGCATCAAAAGTTTGAAAAAGAAATAGTATTGCTAACCATAACATTTAATAGTTAACAATAATAGAAAAAATTTACAAAGAAAAGCCATCTCACCTTTTTCCTCATCTGTATTAATTCGAATTTCGACTTGATTCTGAAGGGGGAAAAATAGAATTGGCATAAATAATTTTATTCAAAGAAAGCCAAACATATCTCGAAAACAATCTTGTAACAAGCAAATCATTAAAGATATGATCCTCTTAAATAATACTTGAATTAAATATTCGGTCATTAATTTCTAAAAATTTTTTAATCTATATTATAGTAATAAAAATGTGTGAGCTTCATTAATTCTTAAATAATTTCATAAAACATTTTTATAAATTTAATTATTCTATAAAATTTATTACAAAAATCTCAATTGTATAAATTTATAACTTTTTATAAAAAGAATGAGTTTGATGTTTATATGTATTTACATTGAGCTATTTTATAAATCAACTTCGTCATATCGTCGCTATTTAAACCTCGCCTTTTTTTTCGGCATTCCATTCTTTAAAGATCGTTTTCACACCAGTTTCTAAAGCATACATTTCAAATAAAATAACTAATTAAAATTTGAACTCCTACTCGCAAGCATATTCGTATGAAATTCGAGAATACATCTAACTACTGTTTCACTGGTGATATATTTAGAAAACTAAAAAACTTCATACAAATGTCAAATCGCTTATAACTCATTTTTGATTATATATTATATATATATATATATATATTCGTTGCATTTATAAATTTCAAAAAAAATCAAGAATACTATTTTATATAATTTTTATTTCAGTAAGATTTTTTGGAAGTGTAATTCAGATTTTCGAAACAAATTCTTGAGTATATATACAAATATTTTTGTAAAAATCTCAATCTGGAATCTTTTCTGAAATTTAAAAAAAAAATATTAATAGTTTCAATAAGAAAAAAAAAAATGATAATATTTGTTAAAATTTTTACTCATACACAAGTTAATAGTATAATCAAAATATATCTCACCATTTTATCCGTCGCAAACCTGCAAGAAAAATAATTAATATTAATAAAAATGTATATTAATAATCATATATATGAAAATAGCATGAAAATAAGCTAAAAGTTTAATAATAATAAAAAGTTATATAAATAGAACCAATTTGATTAAAGCAGTTTAAAAACTCTTTTTTTTATCAAAGCACTAAAAAACAGAATTTTTAAATGTTATATATTTTTTAGATTTTAATTCATGATTATTTACTTATAAATATAATGTAATCTTGTCTCTAATTTTATTGAAATCGGTCACCAGATAGCACCACACAAATGAAGCCAAAATTTAGTTACATCAATTAACTTATAATTAATTATGAAAATATTAAAAAAT
Organism: Argiope trifasciata; assembly: GCA_026543055.1. NCBI lineage: Eukaryota > Metazoa > Arthropoda > Arachnida > Araneae > Araneidae > Argiope > Argiope trifasciata. The sequence goes on along the minus strand of JAPMOQ010000230.1, from coordinate 338,645 downwards.
GTATTTTAATTGAAGAACACGTAGGTATATTGGCCTTCGCATATTAGAAATGACTGAAAAACCATTTACCGAATTGCAACGTTCACCAAATACCGCAAGTCATCGATTTATCTTGTCTACACGGAAGATCAGTGCATAGAAAATATTCACATGACTCTAACTTTGATTATCAAAGGATTATTTTTTTTATCTCTTGAACATTCATAAAGCTTTACATAATCAATTAAACTTATTTACCTGTAATTAGTAATTCGCTTTTGTTACGAATTGCTCGAAAGCATCCCCTCCAGGAGATCATTTTCTACATTTTCTTTCTTCTTTATGAAAAGTGCCCAAAAATTCTTTTGTAACCGTCAAAAAAATTCGAATTAGAAATTTAGACGAATATAAAACGTCTCCGAAGACGAATATAAAATTTTGACGAATATCCTCCCTGTTTCCGAATTATAAAATTTTGGAATTAAATATCTTTCTATTTAACTATTTCTCAGTCTACTGTGAACTCAGTTACTAAAAAAAACTGTTTGAACTAAACAACATGCGATATCACAAACAAAAGTATGAGCCGTAGAACATACGAAATCACCGACGAATGTATGAGTCAGAGAACATACGAAATCACAGAGGAATGTATGAGACAGAGAACATACGAAATCACAGAGGAATGTATGAGACAGAGAACATACGAAATCACAGAGGAATGTATGAATTAGAGAGAATATCAAATCACAGACGAATGTATGAGCCAAAGAACATACATGATGACAGAGAAATGTATGAGTTGACAATAAAGGAAATTACAGACGAATGCTTGAGCTAGGGAACATACAAAATCACATAAGAATGTATGAGCTAGAGAACATACGAAATGACAGAGGAATGCATGAGATAGACAATAAAGGAAATCGCAGATGAATGCATGAGCTAGAGAGCATACGAAACCACAGACGAATGTATGAGCCAGAGAACATACGAAATCACATTTGGTTTCATTACGGAAATGAAACCAAAATAAATAAAATTACATGAAAAATATGAACACTGACCCCACATGATTCATCTGAACTCCATCCATCTTGAACATTTCGCTCTTTCTGCGGTTTCTCTTGCACATCTCGTCATCGAGTTCTTCTTGACTTCCTTTCTCCCCTTCACCTTCTCCAACCTCAGGAACTACCTCTCCACCTTCTTCCTCTTCTTCTTCCTGCACAGTCAATCAGAATTAAACAAAAACCATACTCAGATTTGAAAAATCACAAACCTATGCGAAGAATGTCATCAATGCCTTACCAGCCATTGTGGTTATAAATCTAGTAACTAAATTAACTTGGAAATAATTAAATACTGTTAAAAGAAATTAAAGAAATACTGTATAGAAATAAAATTAACAATGTTTTTTAAAGTAGCTTAATTTTTTTCATAATAATAGGTTTCTTACCCAATAACTAAAGAAATAATGCAATTTTACCCCATAACCTCTATTATTATTTTTTTTAAATAATAGAGATTATGGGGTAAAATTTTCAATCTTTAAATTCCCTACGTTTCAAATTTTATAAAAGACTTTTAAATCGATTGCATATTTGTAATTGCTTTGTTTTTAATATGGGGTTGTATGCATTTTGTCACTGCAAATGCTCTTTCGAACAAAAGTTTAAGAAAATAAATGTCAGCTGTCAAAATTCTTCAAATAACATGACATTTTGTATTCCCATCGTAGCGAACGAATGACATATTTTTAAGAAAAAGTTTAAACATATAAATCTTTGCTGCATTTCATTTTTCCAAAAAATAAAAATAAGATACTAACATACGTCAAAAGAGTTTTTACTATAATATAATTATTTTTTTAGCAAGGGTCCTGTCTCTCCTTTATCGGTATGCAAGGGTCTTTGATATCTTTTCATTTTAACGACAGTTTTCGAGAAACTCCTATCTGACGTACCCAGGCGAGGATCAGATACCCCAGGAGGGGCACCTCGAAATGAGGATGAGATGCTTCCGGAATTGTGGTTGGATCTCGTCAACCCTGAAGGCACAATAATAGGCGGGTCTTCTGGACCTCCCATCGATGCCGGGACGTACGCCCTACAGAGAGGGTTGAACCGTGGTCGGTGATGGCCCTTAGAACTCAATTATAGTTCCCGTCAGTGTTGCATTTGCGGTGGTCCGGTCATTCAATCTTCGGTTATCTGTGTGCCTTAGTGGAGAGTCGGAGGTCGGCGATATCACTATACCTCCAGGGGGTCTCTCCGGTGGGCACCCCGAAATGAGGATGAAATGCTTTCGGTATGGTGGTTGGATCTCGCCAACTCGGTGGGTACAATAGTAGGGGGGGGGGCAGTGGACCTCCCCTCGATGACGGGACGTACACCCTTCGGGGAGGGTTGTACCGTGGCCGGTGATGGCCATTAGGATTCCACATATGGCCACAGTTTCAGCCAGTGTTGCTGTAGCAGCGGTTAGATCATTCAGTATTTCGTGGTTTATCTGTGTGTCTTCGTGGCGGGTCGGAGGTCAGTAGACGACCCCGGGGGGGCGCCTCGTAATTAGTAATGAGATGCTTCTAACATGGTGGTTGGATCTCGCCAACACGGCGGGTATAATAAAGGTGGGGGATCTGACTCGTCTCATCGATGACGAGGCGCACTTTCTAAAGGGAATGTTGTATTGTGACCGGTAATGGCCCTTAGAATTCAACCACAGTTCCCACCAGTGTTCATGTATCGGCTGTCTAGTCTTTCAGTATTTATTTCCGAGTGCCTTCGGGCTGGACGGAGAGTCAGTAATATGGCTACAGTGGGTCAGATGACAGAATTATTACCATACCCCAAAAAGAAAAAGGGCTATGGGACTGTAGACGAATGACTTGGGTAACTATACCTCCATTTTACTCTGTTACTAAATCTCTACTTTAATTGCCTAACCCTAAGTTCCTGACTAGTCGATAAAGAGTCAGTCGTGTCGACCTTGTCATTCTATTGCGATAAATTTAGTTATATTAACAGTGCATATTAAAACAATGAAAGTCTATTATGGGATTGAACAAGTCATTTTGATTTATCAAATGACAAGGTCGATATTTGATCTAGATCCTTCTCTAAACTTCCACACAACATCAGTGGAAGGGCAATTGGCTTATGACATCAAATTTATTATGTATACGACTCGCAAATCAGACGAATCTTTAGGAAAATCGAAATTTGAGCCTAGGCTTTCCGTCATCAATGACAAGGACTTAATAATATATTAACTTTCAGAAATAATTTTTTCTTGACTACCTAACTTGCCATCAAAGCTTACAAACGATATCCTGTAGAAAAAGATAACACGAAAGGAAGTATGATTAGAAATAAAAAGAAATTCAAACCTTTTCAACTCCCGTTAAACTGTCGGCATCTGCCAGATTGTCCACAGCGATAGCCAAGAAGACGTTTAGTAGAATATCTGATTTTTAGTCAAGGATTCATTCAGCTATATTTCATGAGCATTAACCCATTTATGCTTAAGGTTAAAAAATTGGAGTTTTTGCATGAAATTTCTATAATAATTTCTGTAATGAAATTTCTAAATAACGTTTATGTAAGGGGTGTTTGAAAAATGGAACAGTAGGCATTAATGGGTTAATACCATTACTTTTATAAAGAGAGTTTTAACCTCAACATGAAAAGCGCATTATAAAAGTTTTGTCCATTAAGAAAAGATCGATTGCAGCTTAAAATCTTTGAAAGAATTTATGAATATAATCATTATGCAGAATTGGGAAGCAAAGCACGTTCTTTTGAACCTGAATAAAAATCTGAATAGTTTTAGGTAAAATAAAAATTTCTATTGGATCTTTATGATATCTCTTAAGACCTGCGAACGTAGCAATTGATTAAATAAGTGGGTAGTCATGCATGAGTAGATTTATAAATTGACTTATGCTATTTATAATAGTATAACTTATCGTTGCATAGTACTTTTTTACTTGCTAGTATACGTAGTAAAGAGAAAAATAATATAATCGTCAAAAAAATTCGAACTCGAAGAAATTTCATGTTTTAGACCCGAGTTCGAAAAACACCCATTTTTAAAAATTGTCTGACCGTCTGTCTGTTTGTGACAATGACGACTTCACTTTGAGCTAGACGAATGAAATTCGACATACGGTCTTTTATACCAAATTTGTAGACTTCTGTCTAAGTTTGAGCAAAATTTGTTCAGAGAAAGAATATCGGTCCGGTTGTTCGAATATAATTTAACAAGATAACTACAAAACGAAAAGTGTACACAGATTTAACATCTATAGCAGGGGCTAGGATAGCTTGGTTGGTAGGGCGTTGGACTCGCGTCCGTTTGGTTGCGAGTTGGAACCCACCAGCCGAAAATTCTTCGTGTGTGGTGGTGACTGGCGCTCGTGTAAATCTCTCATGGTCACAACGTCCTCCATGTCGAGAGTAATACCAATGGGGGTACTGGTTCAGAGGTAATCGTTCTCCGATTCAGGTCTTGATTACAATCAGCAGATGAGTGAATGAAAAATGCATGAATGAAGTCCGTCTTATCAAAAGGGTTGTCACGTGTGAGTAGCAAAATCTTTCTCTTGGCCCTAAATGGCTCTACTGAAAAAAGTAAGAGACGCACCCTATCGGCTTAAATCGGTGTCTTCGTAACAACGGGCTTGTCCAATGGCAAGTGATATAAGAAACAACAGCATCTATAGCATAAACATTTGACAAAGTTTTTGTCAAATCCGGGAAAGGGAATCTCTCGTCCTATAATTTCAGAAACAAATAATCGCGAAAACTCAAAAACAGAACGATTTTAAATTTACTAAATCTTTTATGAGATTTTGTGACTACAGGTGTAATTTTATGTCACATTAAAAAAACGTGGGGGAGGTTTGAAACACAAATTCGCTTTTTGTGCACTAATTGCATACTAGGGATTAATGACTATGGTTGATACGATAGTTTCAGTAAAAATGTTAAATTTACTTCAAAAGTTAATATATAGTGACTATTGTATGAGAGATATTGTCTGGGATCACATCTTTATGCGAGAAAGTTTTGGAGAGACCACTTTTGCTGATTTTTTACATAAAAAAATTATGTAATTAGGTTCAAATGACAAAGAATGCAAAAGAAAAAAAATGAAAATAAAATTTTAAAATTATGAAAAAAATTATATTTCGCTTAGTAGAATATCTATTTTAAATCAGTTTCTCAGATCAAAATATCTATAAAATGAAAAAAAGGTATATTCAATAAAATGAACAAATCACAAAATGCAATTTTTTTTTAAGAGAATGAAATGATGAATGCATCATTAGGATGGTTCAAATATATCACAATATATCACAATTAATTTTTTGATGAATGCATCATAAGAATGGTTCAAATATATCAATTTTTTTAATGAATGCATCATAAGAATGGTTCAAATATATTACAATAATTTGTTTTTGATGAATGCATCATAAGAATGGTGCAAATATATCGCAATTGTTATTTTTTTCAGAAATCAAAGGATACAGTTACCACAGATGAAGAGAATGATAAAATAGATGCAGGCTAAAACACCCCATGATTCAACACCACCATATGCTCGGATGCCGTCGTACATGACTTCATTCCAATCTTCGCCGGTTAGGATCTAAAAGGAAGGAAGAGAAGCCGTACAACATGTTAATATTCGGGATATATCCAATGTATGAAAAATCATCAATGATGTTTTTGAAATTTTGCTTTTAATATGTTTTATTCGAAGTTGCAAAGAAATGAGCGAATTATGAAAGATACGGATAGTAAAAGATGAAAAACGTCTGTAGATTTTCAAAGATAATTTTGGTAGTTATTTATTAGACGATAATCAATGAATTTAGACAGATTCTTATTCTAAAAAGAAGTCCCTTGAAAGAAATTATGTAATTCTCAAATCAGCATTTAGTTTTGCTTACAAGTATACAAATCCTTACTGCGCGTTAAAAAAATATCAATGATTAAAAAACAATTTCATAAACTCTCCTGTTTAGATCTGTGTTATGCTATAAACGCAGAAATAGTAATAAAATGGCCTCAATGGGTGTGGGGTTTAGCTTTTTAAAAAATTTAGTTATATTAACGTATCGAATTTTAAAGCAACATTAGAGATATTTTGGTATAGACCTCGTAATTTTGAACCGCAGTAAGATGACGAAGACGATATCTAAGCTAGCCCCCCCTCCTCACCACATCACATCAGTGGGAGGACTTTTGGCCTGACTAACGTGTAACATACCCCATTACACGACGGTTCTTGGATGGAACCAGGTCATGAACCTAAAACCCTACGGTTCACTATCCGAGATCTCAGCACCAGATCTCCGCGTCCAGATTAACTTCGAAAAAAAGGTTAGATGTTTTGGATGCAGTAGGAAATGAAAAATATTTTACACTAAAAACACATTAAAAGACTATATAGGAAAAGAAGATCTGCTTAAATGACGAAGTTCCTAGATTTTATTATTAAATTAACATCCGAGTTTGAATAATACTTATTTTTATATGTATAATTTTGCATGAATATGCATGTACAATCCCTCCTCTTCAATATATTGATTTCGTACAGTACCCCCTCTTCAATATATTGATTTATTCAAAACATTCATTTCGAATATCAACAAAAAGTTTTACTTGTATATATGCAAAATTAGACACAGATCCATACAAATTCGGTCAAAGCCTCTTTCTTCAGTTTCTTCTAAATCATAACTGAACGATTTACTGCAGTTTAAAAGTCTGCAAACTTTCGGAGCGGTCAGTGATAGGATCCGAGTCTAGACTTTTCAGATTATCGCTCCAAAACGGTCAGCATCTTTGATGTTTAAGACCTTCAACGCCTTCTCTTCCGAGCGAGGCAAATAAAACCGTAAAAGTTTAATATTAACAGAATATGAATCGAACACTTTTGGTTAAAATAAAATTTTTTTTGGATAATTCTTTCAAGTATTGCGTAAAATATAAAAAAATATTCTGTAATGCACATAAAATTGGACTTTCTACGGTTATAGTTTTTTCTTATACATAATCAGTTGCGGCAAATTTTTTTTTTATTCATTCAATCTTTTTCATTTTCGCTGCACATTTGAGTTCAAATTTTACAGCAGCTAACAGGAAATTAGAGAAATACATAAAAAGTGTAATAAATTTAACATAAGATTTTAATTTGTCACCATTCGTGCAATAAAGTGCTGACAACCATATTAAAATGGCCGTTTGACAGCTGTTAGTTTAGGGTTAGTAAAAATGGAGCAATTAACGACAGAACTATGTGTTAATGAAAGATTTAAAATAAGCAAAAAACAGTTTTTTCCTTGAAATTGCTATTTTTTTATTGAGTCTTGGAGTACATAGTATAACGTTATGTATGGAATAACACATAGGCCAAATGGGCTCTATGTCTTTGCTGGCACATGCGCATTTTTCTAACGATATTTTCAATGATAATTCTACATAAATGTGATTGAATTTCATGCATGCAGAGTTGAATTCCCTCCTTCAATACATGCATGCTGGAGGTTTTGTTTGCATAGACACGGCAATTCTTAAATTTCTGAACTGAGGCAGTCAGATTTTTATTATTTTTGATTATAATTAAATAATAAAAATACGTTGTTTAACGATATAATGCTCCATTTATACTAACTCTAAACTATCAGCTGCAAAATTGGTTATTTTTAAGTGATAGCTACAATTTATTGCACAAATTATGGCAACTGAAAATTTTGCGTAAAATTTGTTACACCCTTTAGTGTAATAAGCAAAATATCGTAAAGTTTCAATAACTGTATGAATTATATAACTATCAGTATCTGAATCGAAACATGTTTTACTAAAGAAGTTATTAAAAGTACAACTCACATAAATATTTAAATGAAAATTAAATTTTAGAGAGTATTAATGCTGGTGAATCATTTGGTCACCAAAGGCGAAACTATTGAATAAAATTGTTGTATTTTTCTCTTTTTGATATGAGTAACGTTGAAAAAGTAATGTCTAAACTTTCCAATTATATTATGGCAGAAAAATAGCAAAAAGTATAAAGACTTTCAATCATAATTTTTACCGAAAAAATCATTAGTAAAATGATTTTCTTCTATAATGTAAAAATAACTATAATCTGAATCATGTATGAGAAACTGTACCTGAGCTGAACCTGTACAAAGCTGTCGAAGTTGTGCCTCGGTTTCTCTTCCAAGAGTTTATAATTAAATTATAATAAATTATTACATATAAATATAAAAAATATAAATTATAATAAATTATTACATATAAATATAAAAGATACGATTAAATTATAATAAAAACCAAATAAAAAAAAATATGATTTTCAAACACAGTTTTTACCGAAGAAAATCGTTAGTGAAATGATTTTTCTATCATTTGATGTTACTACAATCTGAGTCATGTTCGACAAACTGTACCTGAAACACAGTGAGCAGAGCTTGTACAAAGCTGTCGAAGTTGTGCCTCGGTTTCTCCTCCAAGGGTTTGTAGTTAAACCTTCCTCCGAACACCTGCATTCCCAGCAGGGCGAATATCATGATGAACAAGAATAACAACAGCAACAAACTAGCGATGGAGCGAACGGAATTGATGAGTGAAGCGACGAGGTTACACAAGGATGTCCAGTACCTGCAACAAGAATTGTTGTATTATGGATCGATTCATGCATAGCAACTAACTAGGTTTAAAACATCATTCAACAACAACTTTTTTTCACAAATTAACCTTCTGGCTGATCATACCGCGATTTCCACGAGCAACTCAAATGCAGTAAAATCTGATCACTAGTTGTCCACTAACTTGCAGTATTTAAAGGAACGCGGTATTGCCGCTCAAACTTCCCTTTTTGACGCTTTTTGCTTACAGATTTGGCTGCTAAAAACGTTTAGCGATTGAAAGAGAGTATATTTCTGATGATTTATGAGATTGTGAAAGCGATTTTCGTTTTGATAGCAATAGTGATATAGATTTTTTCGGACTGCTTCTCAATAGTCTCTGCTCCTCAAAGTCTTTCTCTGAAGTAATAGTTTTATTAGAGAAAGTGCGAGAAAGTTTTAAGGGAACCAATCCTATATGTTTATAATTTTAAACTAAACACTTAACAAAATTTCAGCATTTTTCTGAAAGTATTTAAAATAATGTTGCCCCATCTTAGTTTATCTTTTCAAGTATATTAACGATTTTATGGTATAAATATATTTTCTCTGTTTAATCAATTTTAAAAGAAAATATTTTAATCACATTTTGTAATATTAAACTTGATAATACTGAACGAATATTAAAAGAATCACGAGATACATTAAACAGTTTCTGCCATTAACATTCTGAAAAAGCATCAAGCTTTACAATTCTAAAAGAACACGTAAATCTAATATATAGAAATGAATATTTGCTTGTAAAATAGAATAATAAAAATAGAATAAACACTATTTATGCTTCCCCTTTATATATTCACTTTCAATGAATGTATTTATTGCCGACAAGAATTGAAACATTATTCTTCCTATCATTCTTAATTAAACAATATAACTGTTTCCAATTCTAAATGATGTTTCCAAGGTTATTTCTTCGACGGCAGCAACGAGTTGGGTACCAGCTAGTTTATTATATTGTCACGTAGATAGAACACAAGAAGACACAGGAAGTAGAGTTAAATCAATTTATGAACTCAACTCTGAACTAAGAACACTGCGACTGAGAGTTCTTTAGCTTTTATAGGAGTAGGGAAAGTTCCAGAATACCTTTCCGGAGACAGTAGGAAAAGTCCAGAGCATTTATCTCGTAAATTAAAGAAAGGTCTAGAATCTTTTAGAACATGAAATAAAGGAAAAACCAATCAAGGAAAAATAAACAAATTTTAAATCTACTGGGATTCGAACACATGATTTCCTGCTATGCAGACTCGGCCATGTTTTAATAATTTCATTTATGAGATTTTGCTCAGGAGTGACATGCAAACAGACAGACAGAAGCATACTCACTTTGTGACTTTGAAAATTCTGAGCAACCGGACACAACGAAGCACAGAGACACCGAGAGGGGGCATGACGTCCGTGTAGAGGAGTGCCATCTCGAGGATGGAACTGATCACCACGAAGCAGTCGAAGCGGTTAAAAAGACTCACAAAGTACCCTTGCAGGCCTAAACTGTACAGCTTGAGGAACATTTCGCACGTGAAGAGGGCCACGAACACGATGTTGCACGATTCTGAAAAATAAAAGAATTGATGGGAATATTATCCATTATTCTATAATGTAAAACCTTTAATTCCATTTTTATTTTTTCGTATTCTTAGTAGACAGAAAGTATATCAATCGTGAACAAATTCGAACTCGAGATTTTGAGGATTTAGTTTGGTTTAGTTATTTTAAGGTCCCGTTATAAAGCAACACTATGGCTATGTGGGTACGGACCTCGTAATTTAGACCCACGGTCAGATGATGAGGATGACACCTGAAATGGCACCCCCCCACTCCACACCACATCAGCGGGAGGACGTTTGGCTTGACAGATTTAACGCGCAAGAGACCCCCTTGCACGACGGTTCTTCGATGGAATCGAATCTCGAACTTGAAACCCTCGATTTCCATGGCCGAGACCTTACCACTAGGCCACTGCGACCCCGAGATTTTGAGGAATCTGCACATTTTTGTCCGTCTGTATATTTAGACGTACTAAAGTTGGCATACCCTTTCAAAATTTGTGACAAAACCAACAGCTAGTTTACTGTCTGTTGGTCTGTACTTTCAGGCGCATGTTAATGCGATAATTCAAATATGCAATGATTGAAATATATAAAATTAGGTATGGGATTTTATGGCTACAAATTCAGTTTTGTGTCAAATCTTTGTTTCATTAGATTGAGAAAAATATATGCAAAGTACAAATTCGGATACTATTAACCACATAGGATTAACTGTTAAATAACCCACCAAGGATGACATAGAGTTATTAAAAATGCAGAATTCAAGCCAAAATTTAATATTTTCTTATTCGAGAGTGTTATGCAAAGCTTTCTCTGGCATGATAACGTCCAGAAAGAACTATCAAGTAAATAAAAAGCTGACAATTTTTGAACAAAATGTTGATTCTATCAGTTACGCTTATAATGAAGGACAAATTTTAAATTTACGAATTAATGTATTCAAAATATTGAAAATCTGAGCATCTAATCAGAAAACATTGCAATTGCTATTAGATCTTTACGAAATGATATTTTACCTCACTCATTACATACAAAGGAAATAAACCTGATAAATTTTCATGCTATAAATATTTTATGAAAAGAATTACAAAATACACAAAAGAAAACTATTTCTGGAACAGAGAACTGTTAAATGTCAGCAATTAAGATAATAAAGAGATAACTTCAAATCTACATGTTTATGTATTTACCGAATTTTATCCAGCTCTCTCCATTTTGTAATTATCGTAATAATTTGTATTCGAACATCCGTAAGAGCATTCTTCCTTTGACTAAATTTTACTCAAAATCTGATAAACATATGGTATTAATATAAAAAAAATGCGCAAATGTGGTATAAACATAAAAAAGGTGCAAATGCGGTATAAACATCGAAAATGCGCCAAAGTGGTATAAACATCAAAAATGCGCCAAAGTGGCATAAATATCGAAAATGCGCCAAAGTGGTAGAAGTATCAAAAATGCACAAATGTGGTAGAAGTTTCAAAAATGAGCAAATGTGGTAGAAATATCAAAAATGAGCAAATGTGGTAGAAATATCAAAAATGTGCAAATATGGTATAAAAATCATGCACCAAATTTCAACCGTCTAGCACAACGCGATTTTGAGCTAACTTTATTTGAGATAATAGATGGACAGACATTTTTTTAAAAATCTGTTTAACTTTAGGAGATCTAAAACGTGGAAGTGCGGAAGTGGAACGTGGAATAAACGGAATTTTTCGAAGATACTATACTTGCTGTATACTATGGGCATGAGAAAATAAAAAGAGCGATTAGAATAAATAACTAATATCTTTTGTAAAGTTGTGATTTGAATAAAATCTTTAAAAAAATATTGTTCAGAATACTAAAATGAACTTTTATATCTATTCATTTATTTAAGTAAATTCTATGGGAAAACAAAAAGAATTTATCAACACAAAACCGTCTATTTAACAAAAATGGAAAGAAAACAAAGAATTCGGGGCGATCTAAATAATTAGCAAAGACAAGACACCATAAAATATCTTTTCTTTTTATTTCCTTCCTTTTTTTGAAGGCATTTGTAGCTAAAATTAATGAACGTAGGGAAAAAAAATGAATACCGCAAGTCGTCGATTTATCTTGTCTACACGGAAGTTCAGTGCATAGAAAATATTCACATGAGACAGAAGACTCTAACATTGATTACCGAAGGATTATCTTTTTTCATCTCTCGAACATTAATAAAGCTTTACATAATCAATTAACCTTGTTTACGTATAATTATTAACTCACCTTTGTCACGAATAGCTTGAAAATATCCCCTTCAGGGGATCTTTTTTTATATTTACTTTTTTTCTTTTTCAAACACGCACAGAAATTTTTTTGTGATCGTCGAAAAAATTCGAAATAGAAATTTTGACTACTATAAAATGTCCCCGATCACGAATATCTACCTTGTATCCAAAATATAAAATTTTAGAATTAAATATATATCTATTTAGCTATTTCTCAGTCTACTGTGAACACAGTAATTCAAAAACTAGCTAGACAACATGCGATATCATGTTGTATGAGCTAGTGAATATGACAAATGTATCAACTACAGAACAAACGTAATCACAGAGGAATGCACGAACTAGAGAACATACGAAATCACAGATTGTAATGTTCCTCTGTTCCATTCACAAGAAGCAGCATATACAGATAGTTGCTCACGACCTTTTAACGCCCTCCATTGATAAAAGCCGTCAGATTTCGAGATGGAGGATCTCCTTATAGTCGACTGGTTCGCTTCTGACATTAGACCACACATGAAGTTCATTGTGAAGTAAAAGCCTGTTGCATCGTCAAAGGAAAGGAGTGTCCAACATCTGGATGCCGGGTGGTCCCTTTGGGAAGGGACTATCATTAAAACGTGTTCCAGCACGGTCAGTTACAAGGACGCATCATTAACGGCCATTCCCACGCCAAAGCCACTGATTGATGGCCCTTAACTGTACAACTGTTGGATGGTAGAGAGCTCAGGTTGGCTCTACTTTGGCCCAGAGCTTATGAGAAATGAGAAGGTGGAGATTAAACAGCGAAATTATGCGGGAGGGAGGATTCCTAGGGAAGAAGGAACTTCTTGATTTGAGAACTGCTGACTAATAACCTGTTAATTTCTTGTGATGAATTGATTGAGAACTTATTTCATGTTAAATCTTCGATTATTGTGTAAATATCATGAACATCCAGATGGTGTAAATATCACATATTTTAACCTAGATTAGAACAAGCTGTTCTTATGTACATATATGGCTGTAAGTAAACGAATTGTCTGAAATTCTACTCTTTTATTTGATAACTGACGATCAAGCCATTACAATATTCAAGTCAAGCCAAGGGAATCCTTTTAAAAGACCCAATCATTCCCGTACTTACTCGGCTATGACAATACTAAATCTGATCGTTTTTCCTCACCTTGAAATTTATCAAGCCATTCTGGTTGATGGTGATGCTCTGATGCCAGTGTCATTGTATTGAGGAAGACGAGCACGATGACCAGCCAGTAGAAAGCTTGAGACTTAACCAGTTTCCGACAGCCGCGACGAACGCGTCGGTTCTGCCGGTCGAACTGTTGTCTAGCAAAAGAAAGACGGGCAACGTCAGAGATGAATCGTATTTATCAAAGTTTTAGCAAATAATTTGAAGAGGCTGGACTACTTACTTCTTTAGCTCCCACCAAGATGGAGATGCCATGTTTTCTTGACTGCCATTCTCTTCTTCTTTATCTGCTTCAGTTTCTGGAAAAAAAAGAATGATCGAAAGTCAATAATAGACTATGCAAAATGACAAAAATAATTTGATATGTTTCTAATTTTTGATAAGTAAAAAATAAAAATAAAAAATGATTGAAAGTCAATGACAAGATAATTATGCAAAATGACAAAAATAATTTAATAGATTTTTAATTTCTGATAAGTTAAATAAAATGATTGAAAGTCAAAGACAAGATGACTACGCAAAATGAAAAAAATATTTGATGAGTTTTTAATTTTTTCATATGTAAAAAAATGATTGAAAGTCTATGACAAGATGATTATGCAAAATGACAAAAATAATTCGATAAGTTTTTAATTTTTCATCTGCAAAGTGTGAACATATTTATCTGAAAATATTTCCTCAGATTCAATGTCTTTAGTTCAAATCGCCCAAGCATGATGCTACTATTGGCGATAGCGAGGAATGAATTTGCAGCCTATGGGTTGGGCCAGATAACATGATCACAAGACAGAAGTAATCACTCAGACTAGAAGTTGTTATCTGTCTTATAAAGTTTCCACGACAAATGATAGAGTTTTAAATAATATTTTTCTTCTTGTTTTCGTTTGGTTTGAGCGCATCAGCCTTTGACTCGCTACGTAACGAATTTGACATCACGAAGTTTGCAGAAATCATGCCAGCATAAAACCCATAGTGAAGTCATATCCTTGACTCCCTTCCTGCTTGAAGGCACACGGATAATAAATACTGAATGACCGAACTGCTACTACAGCAACACTAATGGGAACTGTGGTTGAGTCCTAAGGACCATCACTGGCCACGGTACAACCCTTCCCAAAGGACGTATGTCTAGTTATCGATGGGAGGAGTCAGATTCCCACTTTTTCGTGCACCCAATAGGGTGGCGAGAATCAGCCACCATGCCGAAAGTATCTCATTCTCATTTCGAGGTGCATATCCTCCAGGGCGGAGCTTATTGAAGTAAATGTTCCTTACTTTGAGAATGAAAATTCCTCATCGCATAAATTACAATATGAATTTTTTTTCGTTATTTTTTCTGCAATGTATTTATTGTTTCTGACATCATAGAATAAAATTATTACACCATTTAAGCCATTTATTCAATTGAGAATGCGCTTTTATTTTTAATAATTGTATCATGATTAAATTGGACATCCTGATTAATCCTGACAATAAATATACTAACGTAAACTCTGTTAAACGGCAAGTAATTTGTTACAAAAAAAGAAAGAAAAAGACGAATACCGTTCAAACGCGTAAAGCAAGTCAAATTGAAACAAAGAGTGAAAAAAAAAACCTTCCGTTTCTTACCTAACCGTCCGTCTTCATCTTGATTTCCACCTTCGTCAGGATCAATATCCTCTAAAAAGGACAATAAAAAAGTTCGTTTATGATAAGAAACCTTTAAATTAGATTATTAAAAAGATAAAAATAGGGCAAAATAAAAAAAGTAATAAAAGTACGCTTCTGTTGAGCTCTGATAAAACTTATGCAGTAAGAATTTGTAGATTTTTAAACAGGTAAAAGTGATAATTGGATAGCCGAAACTACACAAACGCGAGCATTTGATACTTTTAGAAGGTCTTCCACAAATACTTCAATGGCAAGGATTGTCAGCAAGCTTAATCTCCCCTTGCCTACATATAAGAAATCCAAGAGAATCAAACTTTGAAAGCATAAAAAGGCAAGAACATAATAAGCAAACTATTACAACTGTATTCTATTAAGATATTCATAAACGATTAATTTGTTGATTTTGTAGTTTCTGTTCTGTGTAGAAATGCGAAATATTTTGAAAGATAACCCCAGGAAATGATACTAATGTTAAAAGTACTTTGAAATAATGCATATCGAATTCTACGCTCAAATCCAATAATAGTCACATTTATATCAATTGCTGCGACCTTATTGGTCTATTTCATTTCAGCCCACCTGCTTGCGTTATCCAATCCAAATAGCCTCTGAGATCTTCCTCTATCTGTTGCTTCTCCCGTAGTTTGTGGAAGTCACCGCGGGCTTTCGCTTTCTCCCTCTCTTTGGAAAACTCTCTAGAACGAAAAGAAGGCATGAGTAAACGCATTTCGTATCAATAAAATTATAAAGCAAAAAAAGTTCCTTAAAACATTTGTAGGTACATATGTCCCAAAAGAAAGATCAGAAACTGTCTTTATTTTGAAGCAAAAGGTGACAAAAAATATAAAAGCTTGTGATAAAGATGATAATACAGTAAGGCAATTTTTCCGAAACTTTTGACATATGTGTAGCCCTTCTGAGTAGGGGTACACATATGCCAATGTGCAGAGCACCCCTCGTCAAAAAATAATGCATTTTAATAACAATTCAAAAATATATATCTTTTTTTTGTGACATACACGAAATATTAAGAAAAGAAATAAAATTATTCACAATAAAATTCAAATAAAAGTTATATCATAAGTAACAAATATTTGGACCAATGAGAAGGATGAAAGTGTATGTGCTGAGATGACAGATCGTTATAATTTGGTTCCCTGTTTGTTAATTTTAATCTCAGATGCGGTTCCACGTCCGACAGTCTGTTCCTTTTTTTTCGACTTAATCTCTACAAATGCTGAAAAAGTTTCACATAAATGCGATGTTGAAAAAGCTAAGATGCATTTCAGAACTTTGTCCCTCCCCCTCCACTCTTGTAAAAAGCCCGGTGCAGTGCAGTGCATATCCCTTCCAAACTCCGGTGAAACCATAGACCTTGTAAGACTTAATAGGCACTTCCATTCAAGCACTACTGTAAGCATATAAGCCAAAGTGACGGGGGGACTTAACTTCACCTAAAGTAAAAATCAAAGGTTTCTCTGATTTTGGTTACGTGGGACAGGAAAGTGATCACAAATGATTAGACCTTTTTTTATTTTGGACAGAGGCACAGGATTATCCGGGAGTTGACTTTTACATCAGTTGTACCCCCATCAAACACATACTGTATCTCTAGTGGTACGGGTAGACTTTGACATACTCCAGGTTTTGGAAAACACAACAATAAGGAAGCTAAACCCGAATGGATATCATCTATAATATCTCCTTTAAATTCCTATTTGAAAATGCGTTATTTGGCTACAGGATTTGGCCATATGTAACGTAATTGATGAATTATATTATTTCTATTTTAAGTACAAATAACGCGTCCCAATTAGTTTAATCTTATTTTTACATGTTCTCATAGCTTTCAATTTTACTGTTAAATATTATCGAAAAAATAGTTAACAAATCAATATGCAAATGAATCAAGAGGATCAGTTTTAGCTAAAATTCAAGCAATCGAGAAATAATTCGTCTGAAGATAACATATTTTCATTTTAATTGCTTTGATGTTGAAGAGGAATTTCTTATTTATTAATAAATATTAATAATGTATTTTTAGGATAATATTTAAAAAGGTCTGTTTTTCCAATTTAGAGGACCATGCCGAGCCATAATCAAATGAAATTTAGATGACAGATAAGTCAGATCAGATTTAGTGGGAAAAAAGTTATTATAGAAGTTGTCATAAGTTGGCACATCCAAAATTGTCACATCTAAAAGACAACATTATTCGGCATGTTCTTGAAATCAATAAAATATTACGTTCTGATGTAATATATATTGTTTTGTGAATAGAGCTAATTCTGAACAACTACGTAATGCATTATTATGGCAAAAACTTTGTCATGATGCGATGCCATCTATTGATTCAACACCAAATACTGCAAACTTTCTTATCTATTTTTTTTCACTAAATCTCAAGAGCATGAACTAGAATACCTCCTTTCCGAATTTCATATTGTTTAACTCGTATTGGCCTCGAAATTGGGCGATGTTTATTTTCAAAACACACCATGCCCTGAAACAATTCAAAATATTCTCCTACTTTTCTCTTATTGGTGGAACGAACTGCATCCTCTCGCCAACTTTGATCCCACTGCACCCTGCCAAACAACTTTAAAATACTATTAGTGTTGTTGCAGTCCAGGAAAGATTTCCAACTAGGCTTTTATTCTAAGGAGAGGAGATAGCCTCAAACTTGAGACGGGAGCTCCAAAAACTGTTAATTATAACCACACAGTAGTTTCTGCTATTCTTTTTAAGAATTCAAGATGATTTGAATGATAGTCATCATGGCGTTAGAGACAGACCTAAGCTGAGAGTCTTAAAGACGAACTCTAATACTTCTCTAAAGTGGTAGGTGTCATAACTGGAGTGGATGTAATTTTCAGGGATGTTATTATATTCTGGAAGAGGGAAAAATCATTTATTTATGGAGTGAAATTTCTTCCCTGAAACCACTGGCGTTCAAAATGAAAATTTCTTAGACATAAAATTACTTTCGATATGTAGTGAATGCCATTTATTGTTTGTAAACTATGAGCTGAGTCTGATCTAGTGCGAAGTAACCGGAAACCGCACTCATATATTTAATTTTAATCGTAGCTTGAATTGCAAATGATATTCTTCTTCCCCTAAAAGAACTGAAGCGAAACGGTAACCATTCCAGTTCCTAGCCAGCGTCGCACGTGGTTAGTCTCAGCTCGTGTCTTGTGATACTATGTTCCTGTTATGTCCGTAATAAATTTTATTTTTCTAAAAACTATGCTTAGTGATTGGAGTGAGAAAACCCTCTGATTTGCATAAACACAACGCAACCACTCTAATTCCTACAGATATATGATAAAAGGTATTCAGGTTATACGGTTTTGATTTATTATTTTACTTGCCTGACTGTTATTTGATTTGTTATTTGCACGGTTGAACTTCTTTGTTTTATAAATTACTAGCCGCCTTTGGCGACTAGCTGGTTCGCCATGAGTAATGCGTTCTAAAATTTTCAATTAAATCACATACTCATTAGCCTAGAAGTAATTCCGGGAATTGATTAGCCTGAAAGCAATATTTTCTTTAAGATGATGGACGAAAAGTTTTAAAAGAACACCTTTTCCTAATAATATTCTTTAATTTTATAAATCAATCAGTTTTAACTATCGGTTATGCTTCCAAAATATTAAAAATGTTTTTATCGATGATGTTGCCAAAATATGAAATATGTTTTTTTTTTCAAAGAAAGCAAGAAAGGGAAAAAAGTATTGAATTAATGATACAGATATTGCAAATGATTACATAAATATGCCATTAGGTCGGGATTTCAATGCATATCCTGTCTAAATTCAGTCAGGTTTACTGTAAATAAAGATAATTTATGGAATTAATGATACAGATATTGCAAACGATCATAGAATCATTTGCATTTATTTTTTAAAGAAAATATCACATTTTATATTTCTTTTATTTTATCCTGTCACGTGCTGACAGTTGCATTTCCGTAGATTTATTTTGCGATGATAATTTTTTTTTTATTTGAATTTCCGGCATTCTTTTATTTTATCCAGTCACGTGATAAAAACATGGTTAAAATATTTCTTTAAAAATTCGTTAAAAATAGAAGTTTACGTTATAAATTAAAAAAAAACTGATACCGTTAGAAAGCTAATTTTTTAATCTTTAAATTGATGTAAAAATCATGTTTGTGCAATAATATTTTCGGAAGTTATAACGGAAAAACGTCGAAATTTCGCTTAAATTTTAATCAATTCAAATTCTAATTAAAAATTCGAAAAAAGGGCTCCGAGGTGCACATTCCGAACCTCCAAGGTATGCATGTACCAAATTCAGTAGCTGTAGGTCCAACGGTCTGGCCTGTAGAGCGCCAACACACACACACACACACACACACATTGAGCTTTATTATAAGTATAGATTATGTTAATTTCTAAGTACAATTGTATCGATACGGCGATGGTACAGAGTCAAAGAGATATGTTATTCAAAATATTGCTCTGAAGTAGCGAAATCTTTATTCAAGTAGCAATATTTATACCTATGTATAACTCAACTTTTTGAATTTCTGTAAAAGTGTTTTTAACTACCCTTCTGGCACAAAACGTCAACCAACATTGTTATGACACCTTCACAGTATTAACCGATATTTAGAAAATCGACAACACATTGCAGATATCGTACATGTGTTAATATAGTACTTCCAAAAGAATATTACATACACTGAAGTGACAAAAGTCATGGGATGACTGTTAATATCGTGTCGGTCCTCCTTTTTCTCGGCGAAGAGCAACAACTCGACGTGTCATGGAGTCCACAAGTCGTTGGAAGTCCTCTGCAGGAATATCGAGTCATGCTGTCTGTATAGACGTCCATAATTGTGAAAGTGTGGATGGTGCAGGAGTTTGGGCACGAACGGACCTTTCGATGATGTCCCATAAATGCTCGATGGGATTCATATCGGGTGATCTAGGTGGCCAGATCATGCGCTGGAATTGTCCGGAATGTTCTTCAAACCAATCGCGAACAGTTCTGGCCCGGTGACATGGCGCATTGTCATCCATAAAAATCCCATCGTTGTGTGGGTACGTGAAGTCCATGAATGGTTGCAAGTGATCTGCAAGCAGCTGAACATAACCATTTCCAGTCAATGATCGGTTCAGTTGCATCAGAGGACCGAGTCCATGCCATGTAAAAACAGCCCACACCATTATGCAGCCACCACCAGCTTGAACAGTGCCTTGCTGACAGTTTGAGTCCATGGCTTCGTGGGGTCTGCGCCACACTCGAACACTACCATCAGCTCGTAACAACTGAAATCGTGACTCATCTGACCACGCCACGGTTTTCCACTGGTCTAGGGACCAGTCGATATGCTCACGAGCCCAGGAGAGTCGCTGCAGGCGATGTCGTGCTGTCAGTAAAGGCACTCGAGTCGGTCTTCTGCTGTCATAGCCCAAGGAAGACAAATTTCGCCGCACAGTCCTATCGGACACGTCCCTCGTACGTCCCACATTGATTCCTGCAGTTATTTGACGAAGTGTTGCGTGTCTATTAACATTGACCATTCTACACAGACGTCGGCGATCTCGGTCGTTAAGTGCAGGTGGTCGCCCACTGCGCTGTCCCTGATGGGAAGTGATGCCTGAAATTTCATACTCTCGGCACACTCTTGATACTGTGGATCTCGGAATGTTGAATTCACTAACGATATCCGCAATGGAATGACCCATGCGTCTAGCTCCAACTAACATTCCACGTTCAAAGTCTGTTAATTCTCGTCGTGCCGCCATAAATCACGAAAAACCTGTTCACATGAATAACTTGAACACAAATGAAAGCTCTGGAAAACGAACTGCGCATTTATACTTTTTCGCTGCTGTACTACTGCCATATGTATATTTGCATATTGCTATCCCATGACTTTTTTCACTTCAGTGTATGATATCTGACGAAAAACAATTAAAATTTCACTCTTCTGAACATAAGTACCATAAATTATATTATTTTAACGAAAATTTGTTCCGTATCGTAGTGAGCACAATATCTTGCATGCAAATATCATGCCAAAGTGCATCGTTAATACTCACCCACTCAAGACACCAAGAACAAGATTCAGCACAAAGAAAGAACCTAAAATGATGAGACTCAGGAAATAGATCCATGGCCACTGGTTCCCGCATGCATCGTTCACCTAAAAGCAATCAGGAAAGGCTGAATATACACTTTCATTTCACAGCTTACTGAACTGTTTAATTTAATCGAAATTTATTAAAGTTATTATTAATATCATTCAGTTTTCACATTTGTAAAAATAATTTAACAAGAATTCTGACTTTTGTGGTGCAAAATAATACAAAGCTATTGACCTTGAGCTTTGACATTTCATCAAATATTGTTCAGTAATTTGAGGGAAGGTCAAGGACACAAAACCGAGTTTTACTTTTGAATCTGGGTCTGAATGGATTTCTTTTTGTATTGCTAACCAGCGGGTGACCGAGCTCCGCTCGGAGAAAACAGGTATCGAAGCTAACTCGAAGATTTAAATTTTCAATTGTGATTTATCAAAACAATACATGCCATAAGAAAATTTGTTAAACCATTGGTGAAAAGATAACCGGTTAAACCTCGGCTTTTCATCGTCCACCAGCGATGTCATGTCTTAATGTTCCATTGGAAATCCCCATCTGCACTGGTCTCTTCCATGTTTGCTGACCATGCACGGAGCGCTTGGGTTCATATCACCACACGGGTTATGGATCATCCATTTCGAGATCAGTTCCGGATCATCTTCTGGAAACTTTATTAGTTCGCCATATTGGCTATAGATGGCAGCACGTTACCGCTTGAAACCTATTAGGCAATAGACAAAGAAAATTTAAGTGCTGCCATCTATAGCCATTATGGCGAACTAATAAAGTTTGAAAATATCCTATCTGTAACTCCGAACTGCTCAACAGTAGCACTTCAAAACCGGCGCCAATAGATTCCTCGTGGCCAAAAACCCCAGACCCCCAAGTTTACCGGAGTTTATTAATTCTGGGGCGATTTTCGACTTGGCAACCATTCCTCGTATTATATTGTATTGCTAATAAGCTTTATTGATTTACATACCACAGCCTTCATCATTTAATTTTTTATCTTTTATTTTTCATTATTTTATCATTATTATTTTTTAGAATGCTTTAAATTTCAACACGAAAACCATGCTTAACGATTGTCGGCGCAGAATGATCAAGTCTAGTCTTTGCGCCATAAAATCAAACCAAACAATCTTTGTCCTCTATGTAAGTAACCATCCATGTCATACAATTCGTCATTAGTCCCACTATCAATGGATTTCAAGATTCCTCTCACATAGCAGTTTTTTTTTAAAAATTTTATCTTTTATTCACCACACATGCTTACCCAGCAATTGTATGATTTTAATTTGAATAAAGAGAAAATCAATCTTCATCATTGGGCTAATTTTAAAGGAAGAGAGGAGTTCCCGGTTAAGCTATGAGGGTTAGCAGATGGCCAGATAGTTAATTACCTAAATTATTGATTTTTTTTAGATTTTTCAATATTTCTACCTTGCTCAATATTGCTAATATGGAAATTTTCAGAACTGATTACTTTGAATACTGAAAATTCAATTTCAATGTTACCATTAACAGAGCACCCGTTCTCGGAGCAAAGGACGATCTCCTTTATGATTGTTAAGTACTGACTGTTAATGGATGAGCATGAACTAGGTAGAGGCTTGATGGTGAATGTGGATTGATTTTGGGAAGAGTTTATGCGATGAAAGGATTTTTGCTGTTTAAGAACGTGAGAGTATGCAAATGGAGTATTTCTGTTGGTTGTCACTGGTGGTGAGAGTCAGGAGGTATGCTGCCGAAAGCAAGCTGGTATTTGATGGTGCCAGTTGTATTAGATATTGACTTTTGATAAAACAGGTCAAATGGGTGGGTTAGAGCGCTTAGATGGAAGGGTGAGGAAGTTAGAGGAGTATGTTTTTAAGATTTTTAATTCTATGGAGGGGATTAGTTTCAACACCAATGTTATCTATGTTGTTGTAGAAGTTAGTGGCTAGTTTTTTTGACGAATTTTGAGTAAATAGAAATTTTAACGCAAATTCTCAAGGTCTGCAAGCTACAGATAATAAATTAGCCTGTGAAAATTGAAAATGTTTAATCAGTTGACCTAATAGATGTATGATTTTCAGAAAAAAAGTGGAAACCTAAAAAATTTCGCGCCTCTTTTTTTCTTTTTCCGTGAGTGATGTGAATTCTAATATCAACTGCAGGGCAAGACATATTGGACATTTGACCAGAATCCACCGAATTAGCCACCTATCCAGGTCCAAGAAGAAGGAATAGGGATATCCTTGCATCCCTATTCCTAGCTGTCATCAGGGAACCATACAAAGTGACAATTTTTTTAAAAAATCGAAAGAGTATACTGAAAGATTTATTCTGATGCGTAAATCATTTGTCCTCGTCTTTCCGTTGTTGGGATGCAAAGTCTTAAAGTCTGGCGCTATTTTTAAGAAGTCGCTAAATTTTACGACTTTTGGCGAAAAACGGAAGATTCTGGAAACATCAATACCTTGAGAATTGAAGAAGTTTCAGCGACTATTCTTGAGTATTGTATTCTCAGATAAGTAAAGTCACCACTGCTATACACACACACAAAGATCGAAGCTTTAAGAGTGGATCTGATAAATGCAGTATGGTGAATTTTTACGAGAGACGGAAGGCTTTAGATTTTGTTTTTAGTTTAATTATATTAACTTCCGTTTTTTTAAGGAACACTAGGAATATTTTGGAATGAACCTCGTAATTCTGAACCATGAGATGACGACCAAATGATGAGGACGACACCTCAGCTGGCATCTCCTCTCCAAACTTCCACACCATACCATTGAAAGAAAGCTTTGAAACCACGTTTTTTTTTCTCCTTATCTTGGCAAATGCAAATGAATAAATTAGAAAACTTTCAGATTTTACATTACGAGTTGCAGGAATACGTGGGAACTGATGCACCATAAAACTTGTTTCACTATGCTTTTACTAATGCTATATACTTAGATTTTTTCATTATTACACTAGGGTATGGTTTCCTGTTTAGGTTTTGTTTGGTTAAGTTATATTACTATTGAAACACGATAAGATGAAAAAGGCGACACCTCTGCTGCCCCCATCTCCAAACTTCCACATTTCACATGTGGGAGTCCTGGTTAGGTTTTAGTTTAGTTTAATTAGATTAACGTCCCGTTTTGAAACAATACATTATTTTGGGACGTACCTGGTCATTTTGAGCCACGATCAGATGACGACACCTGAGCTGCCCCCCCCTTCAAACTTCGACACCGCACCAGCTGGAGGACGTTTGGCCTCCATGGATTTAACGTGTACCAGACCCGCTTACACGGCGGGTTTTTACTGTGAATCGGGCCTCGAACCTGCAATCTTCCGGTTCCGAAGCAAAGACCTTACCACCAGGCCACCGAGGCCACCCTGGTTAGAAAAACAATATATAGAAAATTATTGCGAAAGCTTTGCAACTCACGTTGTAGAGGACACTGGTCCACCCTTCGTTGGTGACACACGTGAAGACAGTCAGCATGGCCAGTCCGAAGTTGTCGAAGTTGGTGATGCCGTAGTTGGGGCCTTCCCAGTACAGCCGACACACCTCCTCCGTCCCCTTGCATTGGTAGCCTGCGTCCCCGCAAGGGTGGGGAGGGTCCACGGCGATTTCGCCTGAAAAAGAATGCAGTTGGTGCAGTATAGTAATATACAGTAATAGTAATATATAGTAATATACAGTAATACAAGTGCACGGCTCAGACTAACTGAGATTGCATTAATTTAGTAGGAAATATTTTTGGATATTTTACGCTGATTAGTATCTTTACATATGGCAAAAATGACATGAAATTCAAATTTATTAACAAACATTTGGAACTCCTGGAGTAATAAAAAGAGTTTGTAACTCCTGGTGTTATAAAAAGAGTTTGTAACTCCTATTGCAAACTCAGGGGGTCTCGTAATTTCGCACACAACTTTTAACGTAGAACTATCGATGCTAAATATATGTCGTTTTACCGCACTCATCAGATTGACGATATTTTGAAAACCATGGCATACATTGTAACTTTTGATTTCGATTAGGCACGAAAAAGAATTTAGTTTAACAAAAACATGTAACATAAAAATAAGTTTATTATTAATAAATAATCCCTCAAAAAACTGCTTATATTTGCATTTATAGGATCAGTTAGAGCTTTTAGTTCTAAACTGAATCATAATCGAAATTAAATTGATCTCATTATAAAGGCAGCCAAGCACTATGGATCAATAAATCTAATTTCGTAAGAAAAATGTAAGTCAAAGTTTTTCAAGAAATGTATGAAAGCGATGTAAAAATGAATACCTACTAACGTCCAGCATTGTATTAATGATCCATAAAATATTATAAACTCTGAAGTTGCCAAAGTTGTCGTTTTCACGGGTCTTGGTATAAATAATTATGGAAATTAAAACGGCTGTCGACATCATGTATTTGTCACACTTTGAAAGAATTGTTATATTGTTTTTTTATGCAACTATATTGTTATGCTATAGGAATTTTTGGTCCATTATACTTTTCGGAGGTATATCCACCCCCTTTATATATCCCTTTGTCCTTTTTGTATTAATCCTCTAATAACCTCTCGCCCCATTTTGAAAATGATTGGTATCTAAATGTGTCTGATCTATTTTTAAAAACTGTAAATAGACTTTTAAAATACCTTGAATGTTAATTCATTAATTGCTATAGATTATAATCTAATTTTTTTGACATGAAAGAGGGTGACCATGAAGGATAATAAGAGGCTAGGAAGTTTTTTAACGGAAAATACAATATATATTAAAAGTTTCCATAATGATAGACATATTATAAGTATCCATAATGATTTTATTTCAAGAAATATCTTTGTAGCTAAAAAACTATCCTCAAGGCCTATCTTAGTTTAAAAGGCAATTTTGAATGAAAATAAATTTAATAAAGATAAAATGTTTTATTTTAAAAAAGTCAGCTGACAATTACTAAAATTGTCCACTGACACAAAATACCTTTTCACTTCAATACACATGATAACCGCTATGTAGGAAATTATAAATAAAACTCTAGTTAATTAAAATTCGAAAGCACTATAAAAATTTAACGTAAGCTCAAGAACGACATTCATATCCACAATTTAAATTTTAAGCAACCGTTTTAATGGTGTCTCATATGACAACCTGATGTTATTTTACTTTACTTTGCTCATATGGTTCCATTTCAAAGCAACACGAGAGGTATTTGGGTTAGACTTGACAATGAGGAAATGACAAAGTTTTGATCTGTCAAGTCTTTTTCTAGTTACAGCATTGCAATAACAAGAAAATCCCCCTGCTAAGCATATTTGGAGCTTATTTCTTGATTTTTTTTTAAATATGCTTTTTTTGTGCCAAGACGAAACATATCTGGAATATGTGTAATAGTATTTCGAAGTTGCATAAATTAGCCAAGGGAAGTATTTTCAAGCATTCAATGGGCTTGAAATTCATGTGATGGTTTGCTTATTTTTTACTGCTCCCATTCGACTTTAAGTTATAAACGCGATTTTGGGCCAAATAATTTAAAAATAAATCAAATAAGCATCATTACAAAAATTATGGAAATTTTGAAAGGTTTTATGAAATTTAAAAAGGCTTCATTATGACATAAGCCGAAAATAAAAGCCATGAATAAATTTAGGAAAGTCCAAAAAACTTCATGGAGCCCTTTAGGCGTGCCATGAATAAATTTAGAAGAAAATAATAACCTGAATAGCCTAATCAGTTTGAATGACAAGTTAGGATCCAGATTTTCTTTGCCGC
This sequence comes from Argiope trifasciata, assembly GCA_026543055.1. Lineage (NCBI taxonomy): Eukaryota > Metazoa > Arthropoda > Arachnida > Araneae > Araneidae > Argiope > Argiope trifasciata. The sequence continues at coordinate 311,427 of JAPMOQ010000230.1, read as the reverse complement.
TTTCCGTTTTCAAATTATGAACACAAACAAGCGACAAACAAACGCTGTTTTACCCACAATTTAGTTCTCATTCATGCAATTCCTTTTTCAAATAAGATTAAATAAAAAATTCTGTTTCTCGAATTCTGAATTTTATTACAGCCTAATCACTTTTTACAGAAAACCTACTAATTTATTTAATTCAATAAACTTGTTAGAAAATTTGCATTAAATAAAATAATAAAATATGAATTTCCAGAAGAAAAGTAATTTTGGTTAGTGTTACCGTTTGCTTTGTTTGATTTAATGCAATATTTTAAAATATTTGATATCGGTAGTTCTAATTATGTTTAGTCTAACTGACCCGGTCAATTCCGAAGTCTTGTAAGGGAAGTGTAGTATCTCCGTATTGATTATCAAATTCTTGAAAAGCTGACATATTTTCTGAGGTAGATACCAAATTTAAATGTATTAGTTTCAATAGACAATAGCTTGCTTTCATCAAAGGGTTTTGGTAAAAACTGACCAATTTATGAGGAAATCATCCTCATAAATGATGCAGTAAAATGATTGGTTGTACCCCTCGGTTTGAAATGGTCCATTTTGAAACGATCCGAGTTCTTAAAGAACTTATATTATTACTTCATTCAAGATAAATAATGAAATCAAGATGGCGACTCTCACCCGTGACGTTGTTGAAGCACGTCTTATGCATCTTTCCTGAGAAGAGCTCCAACCCGATGATGGCGTAGATGATGATGACGAAGATGACGAGTAATGCGATGTGAAGGAGAGGAATCATGGCTTTGAGGATGGAGTTGAGCACCACTTGAAGACCTGTGATAGAAAAAAAAAGAACGCATATTCTAACTTCCGATTCATTTCATAATGTAACTGAATACTTTGGTCTTTTAGAACAGAAATATCTACGAAATTAGAAATGCGCGCGGAAATATTTAGATGCCTATTTATTGGAATCGCTGGATATCATTTACAAAACAATGTTATTTTTTTAAAGAAGGAGTTAAATAAATAATATTTTTGATATGAATTATTTAATTCAGAAGCATTTTGATATTTTAAGTAGTAAAATTTGATGCAGTATGTTTCATATAATGCAATTCAATGTAGAATTTTCGATGTTTTAGGTAATGCAATTCGATACAGTATTTTCGATGTTGATAATACAATTCAAGGTAATACAATTGGATGCGGTATTTTCGATGCTTTAGATAATACAATTCGATGTAGTATTTTCGATGCTTCGTATAATACAATTCGATGTAGTATTTTCGATGCTGTAGGAAATACTAATTGATGTAGTATTTCCAATGCTTTAGGAAATGCTGTTTGATGTAGTATTTTCAATGCTTTAGGAAATGCTGTTTGATGTAGTATTTTCAATGCTTTAGGAAATGCTGTTTGATGTAATATTTTCAATGCTTTAGGAAATACTATTTGTTACAGTACTTTCGAAATTTCGAGTAATACAACTTGAAGTAATATTTCCGATGTTTCAAGCAATGCAATACCATTATGCCTGAAAAAAATTTAAGTTTTAAACCGTAGTTTTTCAAAAATCGGACTCATTAAAATTCATCAAAATTATAGCAATTATATTGCCTTATTGCATTCAGAGATGACCCAGCAAGAGTGTTATATGCCCAAATATACTTCACACTATTCTTGTGTTGCAATGACGTTTTCTGTATTCTATTAGAGCAATAAATAATGGCACAGTTGCATAAATTCGTGATCAGAGGGCTCTATAAAACATATGGTGGATGGTTAGAATATCAAAATTCCTGAAATAGACAATTTTAATTAAAAACACTGGTGATTATATCCAACAAAAGTCCCAAGTGTTTTACTACCATTAACCTGAAATAGTAAAACAAAGCTTATAATAGAAAATTTATGAAAAAAAAAATTATTGACTAGAATTTGATGTTAAACTATAATATATCTAACAGGAATTTTCAATAGTTACTTGTTCGCTTACCAGTTGAACCTATTTTGTAAGTTAGTGTGCTAAAAACACGCTTCAGTCGGTAATATTATATTAGCAAGGAGCATCGTTTGAATTTTCAAGAATCCAACACTTAGTGAGCAAAGCTGGACAGTATGCTTTCTTTTCTTTTAACCTTATTCAGAGGTGCTTATAAAGAAAGGTGTTAACATGTTATATTCTCAGTATGTCGTAATTTTGGAATTCCAGATCAATAAAAAAAATGCACTTTTAATGTTTCTGATGTTATTTCTTTTGGTACTTGTCACTGGATTAGCCCGCTGCTAGGAAGACGGCGATTTAAGCCGATAGGGTACGTCTCTTGTTTTAGTAGCTCCACGTAGGGCCAAAAGTACGACTTTATCTCTCAAGCATCACTCATTCGCTTGCGCAACAACCATACCCGAACCGGGAGTCTAATCCAGGACACCCAGATCACGGGAAGATGAGCTACCTCTATACCAGGACGCCAGCTATAATATTTCTTCTTTTTAACATTAATGTACTCAGGATGCTTTTGTTACGAAATCTTGGATGCATTAAACTTCATAAGTTCGTTACTTTGGTGCAACGACTTCACATTGATATTATACCTACATCTAATACAGTTTTTGAAGTGAAAACATAATCGCTGAATTCTGTGGCTAGATGGTGGTGCAGGCAGTATAATCTTAAAGCGTGTAACTACTTTACATAAAGACAATTTTTAGGGTGAAGGTTGTCATCGCTTTGAACTTATTTTTCATGCTGTAATATGGATAATTTTAGAATTTATAGATGTTTGAAGTGAATGCTCTTTTACAAATTCTCGGGAAAAAGTAAGTAAACCATAAAAGTAAAAAGGAGATGGCAACTCATGGCTATAAAATAAACGCCATTATGTATAAAGTGAGCACTGTTCATCCAACAATGACTGTTTCAGTTATGACTGAAACGGTAGAGAACATTAACCGGTTAACTGCGGAATGTATTTTTTTAAAGTCCTTGATGTTTTTTAAAGCGAAGCGATGGCACACATACAACGAAATACAAATTTTAGCATGGCAGTAAACATCAAAATAAAGCGAATATGATTGCATTTTTGTTAGATATAAAATTATGCCTCCAATATTCCAAAATGAAGATTTGCATCGACTTGTAAACACATTGAAATCTCTTGATAGTTTAAGGTATCGAGTCAGTACGCCGGTTTTCAAACTGGGTCAACAGAACAGAAATTCATGAACTGTAATTGCATAGAATAATCTGCTTAAAAAAAGAAACTATTTAAAATAATAATATTTGCATGCATATAGGTGGAAAGATGAATAGACGATTTTATGTATTTAAAAATCCTTGCAAATTTTTCTTGTTGAATTTACTTGATGAGGAATAAGTATCATCTAGATTTAAAAAACATTTTATATTATTGAAATTGATTTATTCTGAAATAGTGGGCGATCCTTGCAAATTTTTCTTGTTGAATTCAATTATCGAAGAATAAGTACTATGTAGATTGAAAATAAACTTTTTAAATAATCGAAATTAATAAAATAGTGGTTGATTCAGTAATTTTTGAAACAATTGAATGAATAAATTTCCAGGAAAGCACATCTTAATAAAGATACCGAAACGTAAAAAAAATTAATCAAAAGTTTTGGTGCAAAAATTGGACAAGGATTAGCCTGATATAAATATTTCGCATAAATTGGTGCTTTCATTACGTTCAGTAAATATGTTGAATATTTGATTGAATTTTTGCATTATTTCCGTTTTGATTACAGTTTAGGATATTAATAAAACCTATTTTTTGAAATCATTTTCAACTTTTTTAAAAATTTTAATATTAAACAAACATTTTGAAAATTTATTATGGATATATATTATGGAATTTTGATTTTTATCTGTAAAAGGAAATTTTCTATAGTTTATAATAAGATGGCTCGTACTGAAGCAAAAGAAAACAAAAGTATGCATCTAATTGAAAATTACATTCCAAAAATCGTAAAATACTGCATTGTATTCGGAAACTCACATTGTAGAGACTTTCAAAACTCTTATATATCGGGACATGAATTAAAAAATAATTATAAAATTACTTATTAGTTGTATCAGTTAAAGCAAATTGATACGTATGACTCTTGCACATCAGGACATGAATTATAAAATAATTTTGAAATTACTTATTCAAAGCATCCGTAGAAATAAACTGATGCGTATGAAATGCGTGTGACTCTTGCACACCAGAACATAAAGTACAAAAAAAAATTATAAAATTACTTATTAGTTGCATCTGTAGAAACAAACTGATGTGTATGAAATAAGTGCAGCATATACTTACTTGGGACACCCGATACGAGCCGAAGGGGCCTGAGGACACGAAAAGCTCTCAAGGCCTTTACATCGAAACCATCCTTCATTAGATTGGACAGCGCTGTACTCACGACACTGGAAAAAAAAAAGAAAAAAATAAATCAAGCAAGACAGATATAAAACAGAAAAAAAGTCAAAAAAAAATGTCTGCACAAAATATTAAAAAAATGTTTACAAGAATGTCTGTTTCATTTCTGAAATTGATTACATGAAAACATCCTACAATTCTGAAAATAATTTCATGAATGTGTGTTACAATTTTGAAAATGTTTAAATGAGTGTATGGTACCATTCTGCGAAAATGTTTACATCAGAGTTGCTATAATTCTGAAAAAAATGTTTACATGAGCTTATATTAGATTTCAGAAAATGTCAACAAGAATGTGTACAACAATTCTGAAAATGCTTACATGAACATCTGCAACATTCTGAAAATGTTTGAATTGATGTATACTAAATTTCAAAAATGTTCACTTCTGAAAATGTCTGTACGGATGTATGCAACCATTTTGAAAATTTCTAAAAGAATGTATGTTACAATTCCAAAATTGTTTACGTGAATATAGGTTAGCATTTTGCAAATGTTTTCATGGATATATACGACAATTCTGAAGATGTTTTCATAAATATATGCAACAATTCTGAAAATATTTAGATGAATTCATGCGATAATTCTGAAAATGTTTTTCCCAAATGTCTACACCAATCTTTGCAGGAATATTGGCTATAACCATAGGAATTATTGGTTGTATGTTTATTGAATGTTATGAAACTATTTGAATGGATAACTGAAATTTCTACTTGTATCTGTTCAGAGAAGTAAAGCCATACTCATATGACTTGCGTCATGCATGGCGGGTTTAATTTTAGATTGGGCAATGCATCTTGAAGAACATACAAAATCTTGATATAATAACATTATTAAGCTCACATGTATGATAGATTATAAAACAAGAATATGCTTAACATATGACTGATGTCATATTTATTAACCCCATTCTGAAGATGTTTACATTATTGATTCAATGTTTTTTTTAAAAAAAATGTCTGTTTAAGCTTTGCAAACGTTTATTAAGAAATTTGGTACATTTTTAATCATGATCATGCATAAAAATGTTTGCCCTAATTATGAAATGTATATATGCATAAAATTAAAGAAATATTTTAAGGAATGCCTTATTTCTGTATTATTCTTTGGAAGTTTTCAATCCTTAGAAATACTCCTTGAGACAGTTAGTGTAAATAAAGTGATTATATGTTCACATAATCGACTTGTAAGTGGATGAGATGCTTATATAACTTACTATATTTTTACAACAAATATCCTTTATTGTTAACTAATAAATCGAAAGCTGTTCCATAGATATACTCACCCTATAACTACAATTACAAAATCTAGAAGATTCCATGTGTTCCGTAGATAAGCACCAGGATGGAGCACGAAACCGTACGCAATGATTTTCATCACGCACTCCAGGGTGAAAATCACCAAAAATATATACTCTACTTTTTCCTGGAGGAGAGATGGTAAATAAAGCATTAGTACAGGCACAATCTATCATTTCAGGAGTGTAATTACAAAAAACAATTTTGATATACTTCTAAGATATCCATGCAGCGAAACTTTCTAAATTTTTATTAGCAGAACTAAAAATAATAGATAATTTTTTTTTCTTAAACATGTTTTTTTAGGGCTCGAAAAAAATAGAATATTTTCTTACAAAACTTAAAGGATTAAAATAAAAACATCAAGTAAATTGGAATTTTAATAACACTTATGTGGTTGTGATGAGCTTTAATTCATCAGCTTAATCTTTTTATTCTTGATTAACACGGGATTATTTATGATGTTTTTTGCATGTGAGAATTCAATAATGACGAAGGAATTTATGTAACATGAAGAAGGGCGGTAGATGTTGTTCAATGGATCCTTCTCATCTATACAAATATAATCCTTCAAATGAAATTCAAAATTCAATTAATAGATTTACTGATACGAGAGTTTTAAAAATATTGAAATTTTATACTGCCATCGAGAATAAGAAACATACAAAATTCGAAAACTTAGCAAATAAGGAAGTAATTAAGGGAAAAATTTATTAAAACTTTTAAGCTTTCAAACATAAAATAAGCCGAGCAAAATAAAAGTTGTTAAAAAATTAATTTCATTGATGAAATTCTAGTTTAAAATGCGTTCTTCACAAAATAAATAAAATGAGATCACACTTACCAATGTCGCATTTACTGCATTGGAGTCCCCAAATGGAAAAGGGGTGAAGACAGCTAGGGCTATACAATTGGCAAAAATGGTTAAAAGTATAAGATATTCAAAAGCTCTGGAAAAAAGTTAAGGAAATAGCAAGAAAAATGGCAAGAAAAAAAACCTGCTCTAAGATTTGTACTTTCTTCCTATTGCTTATCATTCAATGGAACAATTGAAGACTTCTGTTGTTGTTTCTAATAGCATTTGTCATTGGAAAAGCCCGCTATTACGAAGACAGTGATTTAAGTCGATAGGGTGCGTCTCTTGACTTTTTTCAGTTGTGCCACTCTTGTGCCATAACCCTTTTTTACGGGACGGACTTCATCCATACATTTTATTCACTCATCCAAAGATAGTAATATAGACCTGGATCAGAGAACGATCATCTCTGAACCAGTACCCCCATTGGTATTACTCTCGACATGGAGGACGTTGTGACCATGAGAGATTTATGAAAGAGCGTACATTAACTTCACAATATTTAATTTCGGCATGAATTTAGCATTTTTGCTGAATCTATCGTGTCATCCTTGGCGAGTTTTTTTTTTCTTTTGGCGATAATTATCTGGCATGACATTAATAGTATCCGAAATTCGAATTTATGTTTTAGACACGTTTATCTCGACCGACTGAATTAAAAATTTGACACGAAACTGCATTTCTAGTCAAAAAATCCGATACAAAATAAACTCGAGCTTAATTTATTTGGCATGGGATTTTGTATATCGATATATTTCTGTACGCAAATTCGATATATTTACCATACCAATCCTGTCATCCTTGGCGAGTTTTTTTGGCGATAGTAATCTGGCATGCCATTAATAGTATACGAAATTCTTTATGTTTGAGACGCGTTTTTCTCGACCGACCGAATCAATTGCATTTGTAGTCACAAAATTCCATACCAAATAAATTCGAGCGTTATTTATTTGGTATAGGATTTTGTATATAATATATCTCTGTACGCAAATTCTATATATCTAAGTCATTGCGTTTTAGAATTATCGCAATTACATGTTTCTGAAGGTACAGATCGTCGGAGAGTCAATCCATTGGAGGATTTACCACAAAATTTGACCGGTTTCTGCATTATCGATATTAAATCTCTGTTCTGATACTTATCTCTTTAGCTCTCTTTGTTTTGTTGCTATGTTAATTTATGTTCGATCAGCCAGACAGACGAATTTCCTTTGAACAGATTATGCGCAAATTTGACGTATATATTACATTTCAGCCTTCTAACCCAAAGTCTTTTTGAGTTCCCTACGTTGCTGACATTTTCCAAAAAATGTGTTTTTTGAACTAAGGGAAGTCTAAAACTTGGAGATTCGTCAAAATGTCTAACTCAATTTATTATTAATATTATTACTATATTATCTCTTTACTACATATGCGAGAAAATAAAGTTAAGGTATCCTACTACGTTCGAAAGAAAAATTTTGAAAAATTGGAATTTTTAAAAGCTATTTAAAACTATAGTTTTAGATTAATAGTCAATTATAATATAAAATACTACAAACAAAAAAGTTATTTAAAAATATAATATATTTTGAGAAATAGGAAAATTGGTAGTAATTTTAATGCCATTTAAACAGAAATGGTTAACAATCTACACAAAATTGTAATGTAGCAATCCTATTTTTCTTCGTACGCAAGTAATAGAATATAAAGATGAATGAAATGAAGCAAAATGTAAGAAAAAGTTTGAGATGCAAAGAAATTATGAGTAAAAATATGCGTATATATGCATTTTCCCCATACATTCACAACTTAATTTTTGTAAAAGCACGCATAAATGAAAAAGTATTTCACCAACACTAAAACTTTTGGTTCATTTCCTTGTCCATATCATTTAAAACACACTAACACTCTCATGCAAATACCTTTATTAGTTTTTGAGGTATCATGTTAACGGTGGAGAATTTTTATGAACATTAAAGTTTTAAGAAAATTGAAGTTAACACTAATTATACCATAACGGATCAAATGACCCATTTTGAACTTTTGCATTGATAATGCACGTATTATCTTATTACTTCTCCAAATTTAACTTACTGACTTTTTCTGACTAATTAAGTCTACTGTTCTTATACTATTTTTATAATTTTTTGTTTTGTTTATTTTGAGTAATAACTGTCGTATACTGTTTTCTACCACATCGGGTCATTTGACCCGGAGAACATTTTTTTTTTGTTTTATAAGCTTATCAATACATATTGCTTATCTTATTATATTCAGTAAACTGCAAATGTATGCAAAGACTGTTACGTAAAGTAGTTCAATCAAAATAGCTGAGAATAATTCAAGAAAATATAAAAATCGTTGCCTAACGCCCGTGGAACCCGTGAGCGCCGTGAGTTGCCCGTGAAAAACCAAAAGAAAAAGCAAATACTAAACGATCGTTGCCTAACCCTGTTACAGATTCTAATAAACGTAAGAGGCGTCAAATAGGATACTGCAAAGAGAATAAAACTAATAAAATTTGCTCCAATTGTAAAAAAATTGTTTGCGGGAAATGTGCGACGGAAACACTTATGTGTAAAAAATGTGATGTATAAGAACAACTCTTATTTTTTGCGTTTGAGATAGAAATTATAAAAATACTATTTCATATAATTATATACATATTTTATTATCATTATATTTTTATTTCCTTTCCAACATCCATATTTCATACATAAAAGTAGGAAACGTAAATTTCGGGTCATTTGACCCGCTATGGTAAACTAGGTATCTAATAAGTGTTGGTATGATTAGTGTTAAAGACAAATGTTAGCTGAAAAATTATGTGAACCTGGATGATAGACCAGGTCTTCCTTTTCTTAGAAAAGAGAAACTGTTTTGCAAAGAGGAAAGTCTGAACTATAAAAAATAACAATTAAAAAAACATTCACCAGTGTGGCCGATAACAAGTGTTTTTAACGTATTCGGATACCTTAAATTTTACGTATGACTTTTTAAATTTCAAAATTAAGCAATTTTAAAGGTCGAATCTTTAAAGTGAAATCAATATTAAACACCAAAACGCTTCACCGAAAAAACTTTGTTATTGCAAAATTTGTAAAGAATTATCGGATCATATTTATGCTTTTATGGAAATCTTTTTGAGGTATAATGTTACAAAAAGTGAAAGAAGAAAGAGAGAAACAGAAAAAAAAAGATTAATTGGATTAATCTTAAGGATTCTCCCGACCATTAAATGAGAAAGCATAGCGACAGAAATCCGCATCCTTTAAATAATGTAGCGCATATGAAACAAACGAAATTGGCAATAGGCCATGGCTGTAGCTGTATTACAAGCAAAAAGAGATTCTTTCTATAAGCAAATAAATAAATAAATAAAAGCGAAAATATCCTAAAAAAATATCTGTAGCAGAAACATAAAACCAGACAAAAGAATTTAAAATATATGCCTAAATTTAATATTGAACTAAATGTCACACCAGATTAAGCAGAAATGCTTAAAAACATGAACACTCGAAGAAATTGAAGAAAATATTTTTATTTCGTTATTGAAATACAAAGAAAGTCAATTAGAGAACCTATAATAATTATTATAGTTTAAATGTTTAAATAATTTTTAATATAAGAAAATTATTCGCTTATAAAATAAACGGTTCAAAGATAAATTTTTTTCTTTGTGTATGAAAATGTTAAAATTGTGAAAATTCGGCTACTATTTGTTTCAGTAACCCGAGACGACCACTTTTCGACGATTCTCTCTCACCAAGGGGTAAGACGCGGAAAGATAAACAAATTTCCAGAATTCAATTGACTGATAAACGTAAACATCTTCTCTCCTTACACCCCGATTTTATAGAATTAAAACCATCCTAACGCATGCGCAAAGGGGTTTAGAATCCGTTGGCAAATAATGAGATAATCATGAGATAAACGTAAATATGAACAAAGATAAAGGTGCTCTTAAAACCACTTAAAAATCATTAATATACCAAAATAGCAATATAATAATGGGATAAATGTAAAAATGAACATCGATAAATGTCTTACTTTAATGTATAATTAATATACGAAAATATATTATTAAAGTATTTTTGAGGATGAGTCGGATTTTAGGGAAAAAAATCATTTTATTTATTTTAAAATCGATTTGTAAATTAATAACTAAATAAAAAATTAGGATGCTTCAGTTTAGTTTTGAGATACGAAATTTTGCTTCTTTTTTGAGATAAGAAACTATAATTTATCTTCTTCGAAATAAGCGGTGATAACTAAATCAATATTCTTTTCAAAGTTAAGTGTTTGATTTGTTACCATCTAAAAACATTGTTTAGTTTTACGGATTTCAGTTTTATTGTTAAAACACTCATACATAGTGGGCCAAAAATAGGTAAAAATTTATAAACTTGAAAAAATGACTAATAAAAATAGTTTGTAGATTTAGCATTGATAAGGTCGATAAATATTTTTTAAGATAAGAAAAAAAAACAGTCAACAGATGGCGCTGGAATAAGCGATTTAGTTGGATTCAAGCAAATGAGATAGGTGATTATAAATAATTATGTTCATGGTTCAGAATCAGTTCTCCGTTACATGACATCATATATATGAACAGAGATGTTGAATGGGAAAGAAAATTTTATTGGTAAAGCTGTTTTACAAGAATCAGAAATCAGCTACTGTTGCGTTGCATAAATTCCGAATTCAGAAAAATGTAAAGACCAGAAAAGGACCTTTAACAGTGGATGATCTCATAAAACTTGTTCAGCGGTTTAAATTACCTTGATCGCTTATGGTTCGGACAACCAAGTCTAAGTCAAACACGCTTAGTTTGCGTAGCATCCGAATTGGAAACATTAGCATCAAAAAACAAAATGTGGAAGACACATTACCAGAATAAATTATTTGTAACAAAAATTTTTAATGTTTGCCTGTGTTTTCTTCCACTTATGCACCAACGTCCTCCATTTGCTGTTTTTTAAGCATTCTTTTCTTACTTTAAATAAGATCCCATGACATCGATGTAAACCTTTTTTATGCTGCTTAATTTTCTGTGTTTTATAAATTTTTAAGGACTTTTTACCCATCCTGTATGATTAAAATACATTTTGATAATTTTTGTATTTTTTAAAATTTAATAACAAGTATTAGGTTGGTGCGTATGAAATGTCGGATTCTTAAGTGATTGTATAAAACTGCATATCTTTCTTCAAAAGCTGTTTATTCAATCAAAGTATGCTCCATTCGCTTCAATACACTTCTCCGAAACGAGATTTTAAAGTGTAGATGCCTGTCTTAAAAAAATTTTGGTCTTTAGAATTAATAAACTCTGATATCGAGTTTTTTAGACTGTCTTCATTTTCATAGTGTTTGCCCCTTAAAAACAGCTCTAAATGCTTGAAAAAATGAAAATCGGTCGGCGAGAGATCCGGTGAATAGGGTGGATGCTGCAAAACTTCATATTCCAGTTCGTTCCAGCTTATTTCGCTCTGTCAGTGCGTGCGGTACCCACTTGTCCATCTTCTTAACCTTGCCAATCTCAGAAAGGTGTCTCAATATCGTTGCATGGTCAACTTTCATCCTGATAGCAAGTTCCCTCGTGGATACGGCTGGATCCGCTTCCACTAGAGCCTTCAGGTCATCATTCTTCACAGACGTTTTGGGTCTTCCGCGCGGCTCATTTTGCAGTGAAAAATCGCCAGTCCGAAATTTTTCGAACCAACGCTGCACTTTCCGATCGTTAACCGTATTCTCCCCAAACGCTTGGTTTATGTTGCGTGCAGCTTTTGCAGCACTATTACCAAGTTTGTACTCATATAAGAAAATGACGCGAATGTCGGCAGAATTCATATCGGCAATAAACTCAAAAGAAATAACAAAAGGGAAGACCTTCGAGAAAACCTATTTTGCTGAAATGAGTCTCTGGCAATGGACAATACGACTATGAATGAGGTTATGCCAAAGACAAAAGTATAACGAAAACAGGGAGACAAACGTCCGCATGTAAAGAGAATCCGACATTTCATACGCACCAACCTAATATTAGTTGAATTTATGAATTTTTAGTAACTAATTGTAAGTAGACTTTATATGACCTTAGAAAAAAATCAGAATTGATTCTTTTTTAGGAACAATAGATCAGTTGGATTTTTAAAATCAGCTATAAAACTGTATATACTTGGCCCAAATTAGTAATGATGTACTGTTTCATAATATGTTGAGAAGAAACTTACAAAATTATAAAATCGAGACAAATTTATTTCCTATGTCTGACTTCCAAGAAGAATAGAATGGACAAAGATAGCACCATTTTGCAAAAGAAAGAGGGTACCTAAATTGAACTTTTATCGAAAATGCATTTAGCAAATAGGAGACCAAGGTATAATTTGGAGATCAATATATTTTATGTAGTCCAAAAAGAAGAAAAGGAAAGAAAGCCAAAGTCATTTTGGCGCGAAAAAAGAGAGGTTTCTTGAAGTAATTTTAAATTGAGAACACATTTCGGAAATAAGAGATCAAAGTATAATTTGAATTCAGGAAGTATTCAAATCATTTGTCAAATCCAAAATTTAGTAATAAATCTAAATGTGATAAATCTTATTTGAAAGACGAAAAATAACTGTGTAAGAAAATTCTATAGGTGTTTGTATCTAGCGTTAGATTATGCAAGTAATAATTGAGCTAATAGAAAAAAAATTATCTATGAAAAAAATTGAAGCATTCTGAAGTATGAAAAGTCTTGCTGATTATAACTATAACAGCGCTCTCTAGCGGCGGAGATTTAGTACACGAATCATCAATGTGTGTTGGCGAAGACTACAACTGAGACAACAGGAAATAAAATTCTCTATGAAAAATTTAAAGCATTCTATAGCATTATCTGATAATTTACGTTACTTCGGTATCCGTAAGAATGTTTAAAAAATTTCATTGCGAAGGAAACGTACTTCCCCATTTCAATATATTGGGTTACTAAAATAAAATACAGCCCGTACCATGGAGCTGCTTGCTAAGTATGAAGGGTCATATTTCTATTATCACAAATCATTTCAAATAAAGGAAGGGATAACATCATTTCGAATAAAGGAATAAAAAGCTGAAATCCTTTAAGAATTTTCAACAATGATATATACTGAATTAAATTCTTTTACTACAGTATTGAATAAATTATTCAGAATATCCTGAAATGATTATATGTATTCATCGATTCATCAGTAATTTTTATAACACCCAGAATGTCTAAATATAGATCAATGCATTTACAACACAAGGTTTGATCCATTAGATTTATTATTACATAATTGTTAAACTTAACTTACTCTTTGATTAATCTAAATCTATACTTATAATAAAGCTCAATGTGCGTGTGTATGTGTGTGTGTGTGTGTTGGCGCTCTACAGACCAGACCGTTGGACCTACAGCTACCAAATTTGGTACATGTATACTTTGGAGGTCCGGAATGTGCACCTCGAAGCCTTTTTTCGAATTTTTAATTAGAATTTGAATTAATTAAAATTTAAGTGAAATTTCGACGTTTTTCTACTATAACTTCCGAAAATATCATTGCACAAACATGATTTTTATATCAATTTAAAGATTAAAAAATTAGCTTTCTAACGGTATCAATTTTTGTAATTTATAATGTAAGCTTCTATTTTTAACGAATTTTTAAAGAAATGTTTTAACCATGTTTTTATTAGCACGTGACTGGATAAAATAAAATAAAACAATGCCGGAAGTTCAAATAAAAAAACAACAACTATCATCACAAATCAAATCTAAAGAAATACAACTTTCAGCACGTGACTGGATAAAATAAAAGAAATATAAAATGTGATATCTTCTAAAAAAATAAATGCAAGGCAAAGGATTCTAAGAAATCGTTTGCAATATTTATATCATTAATTCTATAAATTATCTTTATTTACAGTAAACCTGATTGAATTTAGACAGGATATGCATTAAAATCCCGACTTAATGGCATATTTCTAAAATCGTTTGCAATATCTGTATCATTAATTCAATAATTTTTTCCCTTTTTCACTTTCTTTAAAAAACATTTAACATTTTGGTAATATCACCGAAAAAAACATTTAAAATATTTTGGAAGCATAATTGATAAATTATTAGAGCATTAAACTCAAAAAGTTTTTCCGAATAAAGTTACCGACTCTTTAACTACTAATTACTGAATCTTTTAACTTAAACTATTTCTTAAATTTTGGCTAAAAAATATATGATTTAATTGGAAATTTTTGAACTCATTAGTCATGGCGAACCAGCTGGTCGCCAAAGGCGGCTAGTATAAAATAAAGAAAGGAAAGAGCAAAGTTGAAAAAATATTCATGTTTAAAGTTTATATTATATATATATATATAAAGCCTTCGCACTAAATATAAGTTGTGTAAGACAAACGCAAAAAGGTACGAAAGTATGTAAAAAAAGTATAATAAATGTTATTGTTTATCATCCCCCGGATTGAATTCCAGATCAAAGTCCAAGGGATCGACGAAAGAGAGATGAAGCAGCTTCTGAGGATAATAATTCCTGAACATATGAGAGCAGAAGTTTAACTTTAGCTCATACAAAGATGACACTCTCACTCTCACTTGCAGAACACTTTTTAAAAGGGAGATATTAGGTGCGTAAATTACTAGCACGAAGTTTAAATATTTATTCATTCAATTAAGTTGCGTGGTGTTTAAAATAATTTACTAAACTTTCAGCATCTAATGGATATTTATTAAACGTGCAACAGCTATCATCTATCACGTTTTTTACCAGTGCAGTTCGGTTTATATATTGATACGCAGTTAAAAAGAAATAAAAGAAAAAATATAAAGACTGAAATATAAATTATAAAAATTAATAATTAAAAGCTTTTAAATGAAATAAATGTCATAATTTTTATTTTATGAAATAGAATTTATTTGATTTCATTATGATCAGGTCAAACATGATTTAGCCGATTTGCTCTAAACAGCTACAACGGTGCAGGCCGAAATAGCAATTATTGTTGTCCTAGCAGGGTTCTTCAATAATAGAATACAAGATAACACTTCACTAATAGAATAAAGATAATAGTAACTATTGTTGTCCTAACAGGGTTCTTTAACACACTTCACTAATAGAATACAGGATAATAGCAATTATTG
>JAPMOQ010000230.1:263725-288257 GCA_026543055.1 Argiope trifasciata | reverse complement strand
ATTGAGGAGACTTTTGATTTAAAGTTCTCTTCATTCCATCTCCGGTGAAAGGCAGGCATATTTACAAGCAGCGCAGCAGAGAAGCTGCTGTAAAGGGCCGAAATTAATTTTTCCTCGTTTTATATAAAGTACATTGATAAGGAAAATATTGTTTACAGTGCTAATATTCTCATAGGGATTTCTGAACATATGACTCTCAAAGAAAGAGAAACACAGGGATCTTTTTATAAAATTATTTGTTTAGGTCAGCAACTTTTATCAATCACTCTCACCTTGGGATTCGCTGACTAAACATTTTTACAAAGCATTTATTTTATTAATTAAGTAGATAACATGGAATAGGACCAGGAAATATCAGAGAATATTTTAGAATGAAGTTAATATAAGTTAAATTGAGTTAAAATTTAGGAAATTAATTCAGTTTAAATTAACTTTCAAAATATCATTATATATATTTTAAACTCTAATTTAAATTCTAAGCAATTTCAAAAGTTTTATCTTAATTCATCTCATATTAACTTCATTCTAAAATATGCTTATTTCTTGATCTCATTCCACTTGTTTAATTCATTCAAGAGAAGCTTCGTAAAATGCTTTCGTCGGCGGCTCCCACGCTCCGAGTGAAGAAATAAAATATTGCTGACTTAAACAAATTCTTCTGAAAGATCCCTGTATTTCCCTTGTGAAAATCAAGACGTATGAGAAATACCTATGAAAATCTCATGGAATATAAGACCATGATTCCCCTTTGATAAATGATTCCCCTCTCTCTCCTTTGTCGCTTTTGTGCCGCACTGTGAACGGTTATATATTCCGTGATGCAATAAAATGAACTTAGTAATTCAGTCTTCTTTGTCTTAAACCGCAACTGTGCTTCAAAAATATACGTTTATATACATAATATTATTATTAACCTATAATTTTGCTTCTCCACTCCAAAAATAACAGACTGAAAATACAGACTGATTTACAGTCATTGTATTGGACGGTGCCCAGGCGTCGCATCAGACATTACAGTGCCAAGTTGCCAAATGGTCGCCAATTTTGTCTGGAAGCACTGGGATCTCTGATACGAAACCCGGGCACCATCCAATATAGATGACAGTAAATCAGTCTTTTTTACCATGTCATCATTTCACTTTCAAGTTCAATATAAATACTTAGTATGGAACAAAAATAATTTCCATCAAATACTTCAAACAATACTGCCAAAATCAAAGTCAAATGTCACAGGTTAGGTGATTCGCTATTGACTAATCTCAAAGCGAATAAAACAATGTTTACATAAAAACTTTTAATCTTTTCTATAGCCATAGGAAGTAATTAATACTTCCCACTTCATTCGCCAATTTTTATATGAAGTTTTGACAAATTTTTCAATAAGAAAAAAGAAACATGTTTCAGCTAATAATATCAAACAAAATAGTGTGCCTTGATTTGTTACTTAATAACTCATTAACCAAATTAATTAATCAAAAGAAATGTATCTAATAATTTAAATGAGTCACTTTTCCGAAAGCCAAGCACAATCCTAAAAATATTTTAATATGCCATGGCTTGCAAAAAATATTCTTTTAAAGGATAAATATTATAGATAGATATATAGATATTCCCGTCGAATCAGGTGGTCGCTAAAGACAACTAAAATAATAATAATAATAAATGCATAAATAAATAAAAACATTTACATAAACATAAAATTAAAAAAAATAAATAAATGACTGATATGTAGATGAAGTTAAAAATGTATTGAAATATGAGCTATGCTCGCAGTTTTATTTTTTTTTAACAAAAGAACATATGATGCATTGCCTAGATCTACTAAATGTACATAACCTAGAGCTATAAAACGAATAAATCTGCACTGATGATACTTATTCACTTCATTTCATACCGATATTGGTGAAAAGAATTTCAAGAATTTTTTTAAAATCAGGTTCAATTTTTTAAATACATATTTCAAATAGATAAGATCCTGGAGAAGAAAAAATGAACTTCGCGATGATTTTCTGTCATCTTTTCTTTCTTTCTTTTTTTACATTTACAAAACTGAATTCATTTCTTTATGTTCCGCGAATACCTCAATTCCACAATGCAATCTTTTAAATTTGGCGAAGACGATCTCACGGCTAAAATTCAATAAATTCTCTGTAAAGTGTACGATTGAAAAATGACCTTTGCACAAAACTAGAGTAAAGTGTGTCGCTTCGCTTTAGGTTCAATCGTCAATTTTCTCGCTTCTTTAACTCAATGTTTGAAATCAATCTTTGGCGTCTAAAACAAGACCAATAATCGGCCATATTTGGTCACAAAATGCTACGAATGACCCGTAGCCCATTTATCTATGAATTGAATGTATAGATACATCAACAACAAAATTAGAAACCTAAAAATTGAAATCTGCTATCACAAATATAAAGTTATCATGTGAGATTCAATCACATGAATATATTATTTCACATGAACCACTTAAAAATTTTTTTAATTCGAGATTGAAAAGAGCTCAAAACTTTTTTTGCCAGCCAAGAAAAACTTAAAAAGTGAAAACCCAATTTAAACTGGTTTAAAATGTATGATGTAATGCGCATGCGTAAGATTTTAGAAAAACGATGGTTTTTTTTATTCATTCGAGATTAGCGAAAGTTCCAAAACTTTTTTGCCAACCATGAAAAAAAATTGTTATTTATGCTTTATTCATTGCCTACATGATTTCGAGCTCTAACCAAAACAGCATCATGTTATCACATGATAATAAATAAATAAAAATAAAAACACAAAAAGAATAATTAAAAATAAATAAAAACTAGTACATAAAACATCAATTCTAAAAGTGATTTTTTTTTTTTTTTGCACTATTTCAGAATATCCAAAACATAACGCGTTTCTTTCTTTTCGTATTCGTAATACAGTGAAAGTATTAGCAATCGGCAAAACATTGACAAATCTCTGTGTTTCAGACCTTTTTGTGATCGAAGAACGTATTTCTGAAAAATGTCCATCTGTCTGTGACAAAACAGAACTCATAAATGATTTGCTCTAGGAAGCTAAAACTTGGTATACGGTTTTTATTCCATATTGGTCCAAATTTTAAGTCAAATATGATCAGAGAAAATAGTTCTGTGTGCAAAATTCCGAATAAAAATGTAGTTAAAAATATAAATACAAAATTGCAAATTCTGTTCCAAATGCATATTGACACAATAATTAAGAAATGAAGAGAACTAGGCAGACGAAATTCAGTACACAGACTTAATATCTGCAGTGCAGATACCTGTCAACTTTTGAGCTAAATCGAACTACGTGTTGATTCTTGATCTGTACTGACAAAAACATGTAAAAGCGATTGTTCAAAAACGCAGTGAATTAAATGTATCGAATTTGATACGGGATTTTGAGAATACAAGTGCAGTTTTGTATTAAATCTTTGTTTCAATCTGTTGAGAAGAATGTATCTAAAACACAAACTCGACTTTTGGATGTCCTTAAAGCATGCCAGGGATTTATTATCAATAACTCTCCAAGATACATTCAGTAAAAGTACTAAATTCGCACCAAAAGTTGATATTTCCCAACTATTGTACGCCAATGAAACAAGGCACACTTTGGCTTGAAAAGATCATTAGAGAATATGTGAGACCATTTTGGAGAGATCTTTCCCTACGATTCATCGGTTCAAATCTCTCTAAATAAAAAAAAAAACACGAAAATATAAAGGACAGGTAATTCATGTTAGTTGAATTTTCAATCTAACTTGTGACAGGGAACTCTTTATACTTTTTTAATATTTAAATAATGTTAGTGATATAAACACTCCAAAAAATTTGTTATTGGACAAAAATGGCGACGATCAACAAATCTCGTAAAACTTGTTTATATCGAGATTAATACTGTGAGATAGCTACAAAAATGGATAATTGAAATTCCCGCAATTAATATCTATTTTTCTCTTTGATATTTTATTTCATTTGTTGGGGAATTTAATTGGATTTTCTATTCAAAATTTTTAAAAAATAATTTGATAAGTACGATGTAAGGATAAGAATGGGGAAAAAGTTTTTTTCGTGAACAAAATTGGTAGCTATTTATCTTTTATTTCCAAAATCAATTTTAAGAATAAAAGAACTTAATTAGGAAGGTAATTTTCAAGACTATTTTTTAACACAATGGGTACTTGGAAAATTTGAAGCAGGTAGATTTAAAAAAAACACATACACATTTTTGTTTAATCAGCTAAGTTTTTTGCTTTTTGAATCTGAATGATAAATTAGAATTGATAGAAAAAAAATTAAAAATAATATCTATCAAAAAGTATTGCATTTTTGTAGGTATTTTTTAACATAGGTTAACAATCTTAAGCAACCAGTTGTTCGTCAATTACAGTATTTGTTATTAATGTACCCATGTCAAACAACTGTATTGAACTATGAACTTAGTGGACTTTGGGCTAGATCATAAATAAATACCATGATTTCTCAAATTTTTATTTTCAGAGTTTGGCACATGAGTATTTTGTGTTTTATAGTATAATAATAAAAAAGTATGTATATTGGAGGCATACTTTTTGTCGGTACATTAAAATCAACATTTGACAGATAGACATAATTTTATTCCCATAATCATATACCATATTTCATTTACCAAAACAAATGTGTTTTAGAGTTATATTTACATGTCTGTGAG
Organism: Argiope trifasciata; assembly: GCA_026543055.1. Taxonomy (NCBI): domain Eukaryota; kingdom Metazoa; phylum Arthropoda; class Arachnida; order Araneae; family Araneidae; genus Argiope; species Argiope trifasciata. The sequence goes on along the minus strand of JAPMOQ010000230.1, from coordinate 283,577 downwards.
TGCACTGATAGTTTGATAAATTTAGTCGAAAATTTAATACAAACAAACATTTTGATATCTAAAATTGTATATCAAATTTTATCTAGCTTATTTTTTGCATTTTCTAGTTGCCATGCTCAACTATACTCGGACAGACGGACAGACAAACGTTCTTCACATAAATTGCTTTCCATATCTGAAAAATCAAATAAATACAACATACCAGTTTTTTTCTACATAGCTCCAACTAGTAATCGTTCTTATATAATTACATAATATGTGTTTTTACAGAAATATGTCCTGCGAAGTTTGAAAGGCCAAATTGTTTGGCGATTCTCTTTGATTCGAGTATAAGAAAGGGAAACGATAAAGAACTACTTTGCAGGAAGAAAAACCCCATTACATGTGTTTTAGGGGGTAGTGGACTCTAGTAGGCAATTTTGCAAATTTTTCACTTAGAATTATGAAACATTTTTAGGTATAAATTCATTTTTTAAAATTAATTAAACGTTATTATTTATTAATGAATTATTTTTAAAACATTAAAAATGTATATATACTTTTAAAAATTTCAAAATATTCCATGTGACTCAATTTTTAATTTTTCCAATGTTACTCATTATAAGTTTATTTACAATAAATTATATTATTTTGTAATTCCAAATAAATACTAATTTTTTAGAAATATTTTTATCCATATTTACTAAATTTTCAAAAGAATTTTATGCCTTTCGGTACTAAAATTAAATTTAGTACCGACTATTTTAACTATTTAAAATGCCACGAAATATAAAAGGCACGCCCTATTTTATTTTAAAGTTTAATATAAATGTGTATTAATAATTCTATTTAATTTCTTCAAAAATTAATACACTTTTAACGTGTCAAAAATATATGAATCTAATTACAATATCCTTTTAATGAAGGTGATTAAAATGTGCTTTTTAATTTTGCGCTTTGGAATACTCATTTTATAGAACAATATATCTTATAGCCCTATTTTAGATGAATATAAACGATATTTTTGTAAGCAAACAATAAAAGTAAAGTATCATGTTTCTGTCGATTTTTTTGCTTATTTTTAAGTCCACTGCCCTCTGATAATCTGGCGAAAGAAGATTTTCTCAGTATTTGCACATCATTTTTTTAAATGAAACCTAAACCCCATTTTTAGATTCAAAACATATTAAAATACAAAACAAATGTATAACATAAATTATTTCAAAACTGGAATGAAGCCAAAGTTACAATTAATGAAAAAATTTATTACTAGGCAAATGACATTGCATATGTCTAGTTTCCTCTTAGATAAATATTTTAAATTGTAGAAGAATGAACGAATTTTAGTTATATGAAACTGGAACAAATGATTTATACTATAACAAATTAATAATAAGGCTTAAATGATTTAAAACAGTTCACTCTAATAATTTCAATATAAAAAGAATTATTTAAAAAAAATTATGATATATTAGTTAAAATTTACCAGGGAAACGCAAGTTATTTTTTTCAACTCCTACTATTAGTTCACACTGTCTCTCCATTTATATGTCTTGTTCACATTTTTAATCGTTAATAAAATGCCTTTTAATCTTCTACTAAAGTTCAAATACATTTTTTAAATTTGTGGTGAATGCCATTTGATGTTAATAGCTTTTCAATAATTAGTTCATTAATTAAATTTAATTCATTTTTAATACTTAAGATAGAGTTTTAGCAATTTGCAATGAAAATTGAAATCAACAGGCGATAGCTCAGTCGGTAAAATTTAAGGATTTTAGTATTTTTCCCGTAAAGGTTTAATTCTCACAAAAATCAATAACTTTTTGATCTTATTGATTTTTTTCATAATTATTTAATAGAAAGTAATTAAATTAAAATTTTGCTGTGTTGACCGAAGTAGGAATTGAACTAATTTTTTTATATTCTTGTTTTTACTCCACTTTGTTTCACACTGAAAATTTGAATTGCGTTATTTAATTAAAATAAAGTAGACAATAAATCTCTTTCATTAATTTTTTTTATTCTCTAAATATATCACAGAATAAAAGAATAACTTTCCAAGCAGCAATTTCAAAAAAAATACGAAGACAAAAAAGCCGTTTCTTTCGAAACTGAGATTCACCGACTCACATGGCTGTAGTAAAAAAGAATAATTAATAGCGAAAGGAATTCAAAGCGAAATATGACGTCATCGAAAGATGAATTTGGCAAACGATAAAACAGGAAGCGTGCAACTCATTTCAGCTTGGCGAGAGCGAAAGAGAGAAAAAATGGCGGCAAAAAAAGATTCACTTTAACTTGTGTTGGAACACAGTAGACGTGGAAGAAAAAGAATGAGAACTGAAGTAGACACAAAGAAAAATGGAATGTTGTCACGCATGGCTTAAAAATTTTGTATTTTCTCATTAAAATAAAGAAAAGGAAGATTTAAGGCGCAAGAAAATATATTTGAGGATTGTATAACAAATTTATTTATGGTTGAATTTAGAGTTGAGTTAAAAATGATTACAGGAGATGGAAACCAAAATTAAAAAATGTTGCATGGTAATGTTTCAGGCTTAATTCGGCTACCTTTAATTTTTAATATTTGCTCTTAGATAGTAATGATAACATTCATACAAAAATTTTATTTTTAATATCTTTAAAAAGAGCGTCAGAATATAAACAATAACTAAAAATAATAAAAAATAAAAGTTAATTTAAAATGTATTCGAAGTATATTTTTTAAATGTTAAGCAAAATTAGAAAAAAAATTGTTAAATTAAAATTAATATATGACTCAAAAACCAAATTTTTGAATACAAAAGAGGTGCCCAAAATTTGTATCGCGTATTAATATGTTTCATTGTTATTAAAGAAGTTTAGTAATAAAGTTAGAGATGAAAGTTTTGAAAAAAACATATTTATAAATTTTTGCATTAAATATATTGAAAAAAAAAAAACACATTTTTGATACAAAAAGAATATTAGTTCAATTTTTTTTTAATTGGAAGATTTTTTTTTCTGACTAAAAAGAACCATACAACGAAAACCTATTTCAGAAGTTTATCAAACCAGTTATTCAAAATTTTTCAAATAGTTAACAAACAAGTTTTCTAATTCTTACAATAAAAAATAAATTGCATTTGCATCCAATTTTTATAATATAATTTTTATCCAATTAGTACATGTTTATTCAAAACATTACAACAACCCTAAGATATACTTTCAATGAACTGATTGTTCATACAGTATTTTAAAAACTGTAAAAACTACTGAGAAATAATCATACTAAATTTGAACAAAAAAAAACCTCCTTGAATTCTATTTTAATTTACGGAATTTTCATAAGATTTTATCAAAATTCAGAATTTTAGAAGATAGTATTAAAAAAATCCATCAAATTAAAACGCTAACTTAAGCGCGCAAAAATTGCTCTTATACTTATCGATTGGCAACAACCAAATTCATAAAAACATCAAACAAAATTCCTACAGCCTAACAGAATGTTTTTACAGCTGTTTTGAATTCAACGTCTCGCGTAGCTAATTTATAGAGCTACGAAATATAAGAAATGTTTTTTAGGCGATTCACAGAGGCACTGAAAAATATATTCAGTTGAAGGAAAGAGAATATAAAATAAAACAAGCCATATGCCTAACTCTCTGACAGCTAAATTTATGGACGGAAATCATATTTTGAGACTATATATATTGGAGAATTGAAAAAAGCGTTTTTTTTCTAGAGAACATTTTTATATAGATCATGAGAATACTTTATCATGAGAAACTAAGAGAATAGGGAATATTTTATCATGAGAAACTAAGTTGCCAGAAAAACCAGTTTTATGTTATTATCAAAAAAAAGTTTACAAATTAAATGTCAGTTGAATAACGGTTAATTTCTATTCATTGCATAATATAAAAAAGTATAAAATTTAAGGAGTAGGTTGAGGAATATTCTTCATATCAATTTTGCACCACTGCCTAACGCTATGCAAGTGTATCGAAACATGATTAGAGTCATTCCTATTTGAGAAGCATCACTATCAAAACTAAAAATCCATATCACCATCGCAATCGAAACTAAATTTTAGAATCCGATGAGTCATCAGGAGTATATTCTCTGTCAATTGCTGAATATTTTACAGTAGCCATTTCAATTACAAAAAAAGTGGCAAAAAATGAAGTTTTAGGATAATTATGCCTGCAAATGCCACAATTTATTGGACATCTAACGTCATCCATTGGCCAAAATGTGAATTAAACATCTAATACTGTATATAGTTTATTCCAATGGTTAAACAGGGGTAGAATGGGATGCGCTCTTCAATAAAGGAAGACAAACACATGCCAGTGGAAATCGCGAGATGAGCAGATTTTCCTATATTTGAGTTGCCCTTGAAAATCGCGGGATGATCAGCCAGAGGCTTAAACCATTAGGTTTAACGAGCACCAAAATGAACTTGAATGTCGCTAGATAAATAATTGTTATGACTTGATATAAGCATCTTCCAAAACAATTATCCTATTAAAAATGAATTATTTTAAGCCTAAAGAATTGCCTTTTTAATGATATCAATTTCAATAACGTAAGTTTTTATCCTTATTATATAATTGATGCAGATTGATACACTGTATGCATTAATGTTTATAAATGCTATGATGAATTTCAAACTCATCAATCAAAACAACCAATCATGTGTTTTCGTAAGCCCTTAATTCTATAATATGATTTTCATTTCGTGATATACATGTTACCAAAAAAGTGTATAGCTCAGTTGTATCACAATTTCATGAAATAACAAGTCAGTCAAAGTACATCATAGATGAAAACGTTCATACTTTACCTAGTTTCTTTTTTACGAAATAATTAATGATAGACAGTTTAAGTGAAAAATAAGCAATTTCATAGTTATTTTATAAATTAATTGATCATAAACCGCTTAATTATAAAAGCTACAAAAGTCATTGCTTAAAAACAGGTTGCAAAAGTATTTGCTGATTGTAATTGTATTGCTATTTTAAAACATTAATATTAAAATACCATTTAAATTCTTCATCTAGAAACAACGCTATGAACGGTAGACACACACATGCCATTACAAACAACTATAAGAGGCCCAAAACTGACTAAAAGCTACTAGAACCGGTTCAAAGAATTTTCAAGAGCTGTATTTCATGCTTTAATGATGAAGTAATCGTTATTCAATAGAATACCTTGCTTAGTTCTAGAGTTCAGTAATTTTATGCACTTTAACTGACTTTTCTAGTTATTTCATGAAATACCTGTTTCTTCTATGAAATAACTGATTACACACTTACTTAAAAGTGTATGTGGTAACATATACACTTTTTTTTATATGTGTAAGCCTATTCGATTGAATTCATGTTTTTTAGTATATAGAATCACATCATATAGAAAAAGGAAGTATCTTTTTAAAAATTCGTTCCTTAAATGATTTAATAGCTTCTTAAAAAAGGTCAATAATATAGCAGAATAAACAGGTCGCCAAAAGCAGCATGTTTAAAATATCATTAAAATATAAAAAATAATTGGATGAACGTAAAGACGAAATTCAAACTGCTTTATAAAAAAATATTAGTCAAAAATAAAGAATATTGAATTTAAAATTTTGGATGATTTCTCCAAATTTATAGTCATTTATTTCAAAGAAAAAATTTAATCTTTGTATTGAGTTTTGACTAGGAATCCAATTAAAATTTTGAAATTGATAATTCCATATTTAACTATCTACTTAATAAAATAATATGAGTTAATTTGAATCAGCCATATTCGCTTAGAGAATTTTGAAATACCCATCCTTAGTGAGTACCTACTACGAAGAAATTATTACTTGCTGAATTCGATAATTCCAGATTTAATTATCTACTCTATAAAATACTATGAGTTAATTTGAATCAGCCATATTCGCTTTGAGAATTTTGAAATACCCATCCTTAGTGAGTACCTACTACGAAGAAATTATTACTAGATGAATTCTATAATTCCAGATTTAATTATATACTCTATAAAATGCTATGATTTAATTTAAATCAGCTATATCACTTTGAGGTATCTATATTATTGATAATACGTCAGCACATAAACACTCCTAAATTAAACTCAGAGGTAGAACAGCCCGTGTGGACCAAGGCCTACAATGCCTATGTCTGCTTTCATGGCCGAGGGCCTTGAAGTGCTAGGGATATGTCCCGGTTAAGCGGTCAGCTTGACGTGAAATCCACAGTGTTCATTTCCTAAGTATGCTTAGTCCACAGTTTATCGATCCACTGAATTGATGAAAGGCTGACACTACATTTCCCGGCCTAATACTAAACATAATCACACTAAAACACTGCCACATTAAAAATAAAATGTTTATCAAAAATGTCATTCAGTAAGATAAATGAAACTGAAATAAGAAGCATTAGTCTAAAAAAATGGAGTCAAATCGTACGTCACACCTATATACCAAATCTAGCTATAACAGACTGGAGTATGGCACTGAATACTATATTACCGGAAATCATTTCCAGGGGCTACTGTGGAATGGCTTATCTATATTGATATTCTAAGCAATCATTTTAAATGCTATATAAATTAATTTAATTAAAAATGATAATCAAAATAACTCAATTTAGTTTTATTAACAGTAGAATTAATTGAATTTATTTATCTGTATAGTTATACTTATAAATTCTACTACATTAAAAATCATTTTTATTTATGTTATTAAAAGTAGAAATAAAAAATTATTTCCTATTTCTTAATTTTGTATTCTCTTTTTCTCTAATTTATTGCCAGGGGACGCTATGAAATAAAAAATCAGTTAACTGATGTAGAGTTTTGGAAATATTAAAATAATGCCTTTTAAAAGAAAAATATATGTGCAGAAAATTCTAAAAATCTAGTATGGCAGAAAATAAGTGAAAAAATAAATTGCATAGTTCCATCTTCAAAACCGTGAGGCCTAACATGCTAAAAACGTTTAAAGAGGCTTTAATTTTAACCTTTTAACTCAGTTATTAAACAAAGAAAGAGTATTTCAAAATAAGAGATTTTTTTACTAACGAGTCGTAAAAAGTATTATATGAAATTTTTTATTCTGTAGTTATAAAAACAATATTATACTGAACAAAGTGTTGTTTCAAAAATAAATATCCTCCAGGCGTATAGTTATTAAGTAAGAATTTATAAAGTTATTATTATTTTTATAAAAAGAAATGAATTAATTATTCTTCAAAGTTAAATATTTGTATTAATTCAAAAAAATCTAAGTTAAGATTAACTTTATTTTTAACAGTAATAAAAAAAATTAATTACTTCATGATTAATAGAAAACAATAAGCAAAAATAGATAAAATTAAAATTATAGCTAAGAAAAAAAGTAATCCAGTTAAGTCTCTAAAATAAAAACTAGGTTTTTAAACAAAATATGAAACTAAAAACAGATTTTTTGAAAACAGCAAAAGAATATACATTTTTTTCAGCATTTGCTAAACAAGTAATAAATTTATAACTATTGCGTCTACATAACCACTGCCATATAAAAACTTTTTTTTCGCTGTATGTGCATCACGTAATATTAATTCACTATAGTTGTTTTCTAAAAATAATGCCAAAATCTTACAGGATTTTTTAAGAGACTATATATTATACTAGCCGCCTTTGGCGACCAGCTGGTTCGCCATGAGTAATGCGTTCTAAAATTTTCAATTAAATCACATATTCATTAGCCAAAATTTAAGAAATAGTTAAAGTTAAAAGATTCAGTTATTAGTAGTTAAAGAGTCGGTAACTTTATTCGAAAAAACTCTTTGAGTTTAATGCTCTAACAATTTATCGATTATGCTTCCAAAATATTAAAAATGTTTTTTTCGGTGATGTTGCCAAAATGTTAAATATGTTTTTTAAAGAAAGCGAAAAAGGGGAAAAATTATTGAATTAATGATACAGATATTACAAACGATTATAGAAATATGCCATTAAGTCGGGATTTCAATGCATATCCTGTCTAAATTCAACCAGGTTTACTGTAAATAAAGATAATTTATGGAATTAATTATATATCTATTGCAAACGATCATAGAATCCATTGCCTTGCATTTATTTTTTTAGAAGATATCTTATTTTATATTTATGTTATTTTATCCAGTCACATGCTGAAAGTTGTATTTCTTTAGATTTGATTTGCGATGATAGTTTTTTTTATTTGAACTTCCGGCATTGTTTTATTTTATTTTATCCAGTCACGTGCTCAAAAAAACATGGTTAAAATATTTCTTTAAAAATTCGTTAAAAATAGAAGCTTGAGTTATACATTAAAACACTGATGTCACAAGTTCATCTCTTTTTAATTAAAAGCTAAATATTCTTCATTTGTTAAAGCCTTTATAGACTCTTGCTACATACTATGCAGCTATTTACTTCATTTAAACTTTTTTATAGATGTATTTCTATTATTAAACAAAGCTGATTTATTTAATTAATAATATTGTAAAAGTCACAAAAAATTCTTTGCATTTTTTTTTTTAAAAGAAAAAACATATTTCATATTTATTTCATTTCATGCAGACACGTGCTGAAAATTGCATTTTTAAATGTTTAATTTGCAACAATTATTTATTTTTTTAATTTGAGTTTTTATCTATCTGATGGCAACCTATTGATAAAAGATAATTTTTCCCCTTCCACTCGTAACGTGCTTTTGCAGATTAAATTTTATTGTTTTGTCCGAAATATATTGTTGAAAAATATAGTGAAATGCTTCTTTAAAAATTCATTACAAATAGAAGCTTAAGTTAAATGTTAAAATACTGATACTATTAGAAAGCTAATTTTTTAATCTTTAAATTGATGTTAAAATCATGTTTATCCGATAATATTTTCGGAAGTTATAGCGGAAAAACGTCGAAATTTCGCTTAAATTTTAATTAATTCAAATTCTAATTAAAAATTCGAAAAAAGGGCTCCGAGGTGCACATTCCCGACCTCCAAGGTATACATGTACCAAATTCGGTAGCTGTAGGTCCAACGGTCTGGCCTGTAGAGCGCCAACACACACACACACACGCACACACACACGCACACACGCACACACATTGAGCTTTATTATAAGTATAGATTATATATATATATGAGATTTAATTTAAAAATAAGTCGTAAACCATAGAGATTTTAAAACTCATGAGAAGACAGATTTATTCTTATCAGGAGAGAACATGACACTTTTTTCAGAAGGAGGTTTTGAATAATTGCAATAAATAATTGAAGCTCGAAATTGCGTAGGCAGTATTCATCATCTCTTAATCACATATATTTTTTTTACTTGCTTTTACCGGTATTGCATTATTATTAACTAGAATTGCTTCTTTGAAAGTAGACGTGTTTTAAAAGACTGACGTAGAACTATGACATCATAGCCGTTATTTTCATGGAATGTAATTTTTTTCAGAGGAAATTAAATAATTTAATTTCTTTAATATGTTTAATAGCAGTTTTGATAAAAGTATTTTTCCTTTCCCCCAGAGGGGAACATTGTAGTATTTGACTACTGTTCTAAGATTGATCGATTATGAAACTGTTTTATTATCTCAGAAAATAGAAGCCGTTTGTGTTTGCAAAAATATTTTTTCATTAAAATTCTATTGGTTTAAACTGGTTAATGACTTAAATTAAGACAAATAACGAAAAAATAATAATGTTCTCACATGATAACTTGAAATTTTCGATTGTAGATTTCATTTTTATTAATTCTATACTTTATTTATAACTTTTTTTTAATTAAATATTCTGAATGAAACAAAGAATTTTGTTTTTTCGTTCAATAAAAACATTCCTGAAATGATTACGGTATTGAAATTGTTATACTGGCTTCGGACCAATAAGTCATGACTGATAAAACACTTTTCTAATACTAACAAGTAAATCAGTGGAAGTGGTCTTCCCGATACTTTCTTGCATGTTATTCAATAACGACCATATCCCCTTCTTCTCCCTATGTATAAAGTTATGGATCTTGAGTAAGATCGAGAATGCCTTATATGACAGTGATGAACAATAGTTACGAAATATGGATCTTTGGCGTGAATCTTGCCTTTGTACTGAATTTATCGTGCGAAAATATATTTTAGACATCTTTTTTTCTCAACTGATTAAAAACAAAATTTCAATAAAATCATACCTAATTTTATTCATATAAGCCATTGCATTTACATGGATAGAAAATTACAGATCAACAGAGGCTCAACCCTTTTACAGATACTTCAAAATATGATATGAATTTAGATTTTAGATACTAAACTACTGCGCCAAATTTTATCAGTTTAATTTTTTACATTTTGTAATTATCAAGTTCACTGGTACTCGAAGAATAAGATATAGCTTTCTTCGTGAGCAGATTCTGTTCAAAATTTGATAAATATATACAAATTTGAAGTAAAATCCATATGATTAGTTTTATCTGTCAGGCTCAAAATGTTTTTGAGTCACTTTATCACACAAAAAAAAAGATGGCCATTTTCCAAAAATGTGTTTTTTAAACTCAGGATGGATTTAAAATTGGAGATTATTCAATATTTGGAGATCGACTATTAAATTGATTGAAGATCAGTTTAAAAACCTGGAGATCGATTGTATTATTCAAAATCGAATTTTTTAACAATTTAAGGGTTTACTGCAAAAAAGAGACAGCTCTAATTAATCAAGTTTGCAGAAAACCGGCTGTAGCACCTGAAGCTACCTCTCTATTTCAAAAAACTAATGAGACAAACCGCTCCATCGCTTGAGTCAACGCGAGAACTAACGATTATAGCTATATCTTTTTGGCACCAAACGAACAAATTCTTTTTTTACATGATAGTAAATGCAATTTCGAATTCCCCAAATTAGAGCTACATACTTTTTGCAGCTAACCTTTCAATTACTATACTTTCACTATACTAAGTACACAAGATAGTAAAAAAATTGTGATCTTTCGCAATCACAACTGAGAAAGCTGTGAAAGTTTGAATTTTAACGCTTTAAATTAAATTAAAGATAGCTGCGAGAAAATTAATAGGTAGATATCCTTGATAAATCCATTGGAATGGAGAAAATAATTATCGATTGATGGAAAGTTGACAAATTCTTAAAATATTTGTGTATTAAAAATATTTTACTGAATAATACAACTATGAAGTCGAATAACTTATAATTATAGAGATTTTCTAATCCTTTCAGCACTACTTTTAATGATTAAAACAACATAAAATTAAGACACATAGAACATTTTTCAAAGTAGATGTAAACGTTCAGAGCATTTGTTATTTGTACACCATTAGAATGGACATTATCAATAAATTTAAGATAAACCGCTATAGCTAAACGTGGGATTTAAAGATGAGCGATTGATTGCAACTATTAAGCCTTTTATCACTCTGCGTCCAATTTTAGTTTCTTAAGGTCGACGCTATACGAACAAGCAGCTGAATAGTAATAAAATTCTACATCTACATTTACTAAGGAATTAAATAGAATCAGAATACGATAAAGTTCTATCCAATCTATAGACCATATTTTAACAAAGTAGTCTTATCTTGATAGAATCTGATTCAATATTTTAATCATATGTTTATATATATCAAAAGTTAAATACATAGAACGTTTCAATCGAATAAATTTGCTTTGCTGAATCAAACTTTTTGCATTTTGTAATTTATTCTGTTCACTTTCACTCAGCCAGATAATTTTCTGCGAATAAATTTCATTCAAAATTTGAAAGAAATCTGCAAACTTTGAACGAAACAACTACAAAAAAAAATTTCATTTATTTATTTCGTTAAAAAATTATCGTGTTTACGTGTGAATGAATATAGTATTAATACTTAAAGGATTTAGTTAAATATTTTACGTAAATCTAATCTTTGTATAGTAAAACATTGATCCATATATTATTAATCAAACTTTGTAATATATCCTATTCACTTCCACTTAGCCAGATAATTTTCTGCAAATAAATTTCGTTCAGAATTTGAAAGAAATCTGCAAATTTTGAACAAAACGCCTACAAACCAAAATCTTTCTCTTTAGTAATAAATTTAGATTGTGGCTTTCGTTGACAGACAGTTTTAAAAACGTATCTTCGGACTTTGGAGTGTTAGAACTAAAAAATTCCTCAAGATCTTGAATTAGATTATTTTTAAATATTACAATAGTTTTCCTTTATATACGGCATAAGCAAGAAAGTAAAAATAAATCATTCTTTTATCACTCCATTTTATAAAAAATATAACTCGCATTTTCCTACGATACAGGCCAAGTCATTCCTCAAGCCCCATTATTGATTGGTGGTTGTTTTTCCGGCGAAGCTTCCATGCGTTGTGTGCATACACAACCACCCTGCCTGGTGGGCAGCCAAACACTGGGGGTTCTCATAGCAACTGAGGCATTTAAGCAAATTATTTATACAAGGGTCCCGCATTACGCACGGTTTCTGCTAGGGGAGGATGAATCAGTAGCAGTGGGGTGGGTGCCAAGAGGGGGAAATTTTGTTTTCGAAAAACGAGTTAGTTACTTTGGAACATTGGAATGCATGTAGCGTATGTGGTTCTGGCAGAAATGAGTTCATCTGTACAAACAAAACACTCTACTGATTGTGTTGTTTTTTGCAGAGGGGTGGGCAGCAATAATGTGATTAATTTTTACTCACCAGAATAGTGTTAAAGTTCTAGGAAATTCGTGAGTGATTTGCTTTATGTGAGGTTTTTTGAAACTCGAACATTCAGAGTTTTGATAAATTTCTCGTGTGAATATCCAAGAAAAGCAAAAAAGAAGTATTCAACCAAAATTACTTAAAAAATGATGTATGAAAATAAAATTATCCAGCCAATAAAAATGCCATATTCGAATTATTCTTTGAATTAATGTTCGAAGGTTAATGAATAACGATTCAAAAACATTTCACAAAACTCGTTTAGATAGAAATTCTTTCTTTAAACCTCCGTATATTCCAAGAACATTCGAATTCATGTGCATTTGAATGCTGAAAAGTCTGTTTCTCTTTCAATTACCAGAAAAATTCAATATCCCCATCAAAATCCTGAATAACAGTCTGCGTTTCTAAGGCGGTAATGTTCTTATTAATTGGTGTATCAGAATTTGTGAAGATAATAGCTATTGGCTTTCAATATAATTTACATTAAGTAATTAACCTTTTTATATAACTGGCGATTTGACCAGTCCCTTTGCCCTCAGGGGGGGGACACCTCGTAATTGGGTGCTTCCAGTATGGAGGTTGGATCTCACCAAATCTCACCTAAGGTGGGGCATCTGACTCCTTCCATCGATGATGGGGCCTACTTCCTTCGGGATGGGTTGTACCATGGTTGGTGATAGCTCTTAGGACTCAACCACAGTTTCTACCAGTGTTGCTGTTGTGGCGGTCCGATCATTCAGTACCTATTTCCTAGTGACTTCGGGCGGGTTAGTTTTAGTTTAGTTATATTACCGTCCTGGTGCAAAGCAACAGTAGAGCTATTTTGGAGCGGACCTCGTAATTTTGAACCACTGTCAGATGAGCTGGCATCCCCCTCTCCATGCCACGCCACACCAGCAGGAGAACATTTGGCCTGATAGATTTAACGTGCAAGAGACACTATTACACGACGGTTCTTTGGTGGAATCGAGTCTCGGATCTGAAACTCTCCGATTCCGAAGCCGAGACCTTACCACCAGGCCACCGCGGCCCTGCCTTCGGGCGGGATGGAGAGTCAATAATATGGCTATGAGCAGTCCTTATGTATTTAGGAATTCTGGCCACTAACACTAGCAACTAATACTATAACAAATATAATAACCAATAATACCTGGAAGCTGGATTAAACTTCGGTCCACCTTTTTTTTTAAAAAGAAAATATTTAGATACGATTCACATACAAATTACACATGGATATATTTTCAATCTTATCTGCATATAAACTAGTCATTTAAATTTTTAAAAAATCCTTAATGCACTTAGTTTAAAATGTTATTCGAAACAGTCTGCTATAATATAGCATTCATGTCACATGTTATCAATCATTACTTATATTTTTGAATTTATACTCAGTTTTACCAAGGTGGAATTAGGTACCGTATTTATGGTAATCTAATGCGCATCATCATTTTAAAACTTTAAATAATAAAAAAATTATTCGTCGGCGAATGTAATGCGCATCAATGGTATGAGGAATTTATTGAATCTTATTTTATACAACAATGGATTTGTATATAAACTATCAATCCCCAATTTTGAATACTACATCTGGCCAAAAACGATGTGCATTAGAATCTCCTTAATACGATACGTAATGGCACTACGTGACTTTGGTAACATGATAACAAAGAGAACTAACAGATATACAATTTTTTTTGTCATTTATGTTGATCATGTCATTTATGTGCAATGTAATGACATTGCACTGAATCACTCTACAAAGCGAAAGTTGAATAGACTTATTTTAATAATTAGTTATAAAAGGAATGTTTTTTTTGTATATAAATTTAAGTTTTTTCAGGAAAAATACCTAAGTAGATAAACTTAAAAAGCAATACTTTATCAAAATATAAAAGTTGATCAAAATCGTTAGGGTTCTTTTTTGAGGTATACGAAATAAATTTACATATATATAAAAGAATTACTCGTTTCACGATTAGAATGTTTTACCTTAAATATTTTTACCATCTGTACATGTATTAATAGAGTTTTTCAGATTTATCAAAAACAGTAAGTATTGTTTAACTATACAATTTACATTTTGCAATTAGTATGTATCTGGAATTGGTAATTTAACCAGTCCTCATTTTGGAAGAAAGAAACTAACGTACTCAATATTCGTATTCAATATTCAATTAGAGTATTCAACATTTATATATAGCAATATGATACTGTGCTAAATATATGTAAAATTATGCGACCCTAATTACGAAAGCTAAATTTGCCAATCAATATTCACTCTCATGGATACAGATTCATTATTAAAAACCCAAACGATATTTAGAAACAAATAATGGTAATAATATGCTAAATTTAAATTATCCTAGTCAAAAAATCTCAGTATTTTGCAGTCCACATTTCCTATTGTATTAATAAATGTTCATTAAAAAAATAAATAACATAATAAATAAGATAATAAAAATATTAATATTAAGAAAGCCTAGTTACGAAAGTTCTAAAGTTGGCTATCGGTATCAGTACAATTATCATCGGTATCTTGATGATAAAATAATAAATCCTTAAAAACAAAACAATAAGGAAAAAAATTACCGAACAGTAAAAATAATTTTTAAAAAACCCGTTATATTTAACATATTGAGACGCGTTTTCGCAAACAGAAATATACAGGAAAACAAAATCTATGTAATAAGAAGACAAGCAATCAATATTTGATGGATTAAAGTTACAATGGTGTAAATAACATTTCCCTTATTTTCTAGATATTAAATTTTTGTAAAAATTGCTGTATTATTTGGCAGTACGACGTTGTAATTGAAGAATTATTTTCATTACAAAGTTTTATTAAATTAGTAAATGGGCCGTTACTTTTGAATTTCTTTCGGAAAGTGATATACGTATATTACTGTAACTTTAATTTGTCTGTATTTATCTTAAATATTTGTCATCGTTCAAGAAGAAAGATAGCTGATGGAAGTGGTCTCCCCAAAGCTTTCTCGCAAACTCTTATTAAACTTTCTTAAATGGATTTATTGAACTTTCTTAAAGACAACGTCTTACATGGATTGGCCTAGGATGATTAGGAAATCTTTAGGCCAGGATAGCCGATTAGGAAATCTTAGGCCTGCAGAAGGATCTCCGCGTGTGTGGTGACTGGCGCGCGTAAAGTCACAAATTTACTTTATTGGGCCACTGGGGGTACTGGTTCAGAGGTGATCGTTCTCTGATTCAGGTCTAAATTAGGATCTGTGAATGAAAGTGCATGAATGAAGTCCTCCTAGTAAAAAGTGTTGTGACGCGTCATTGGCGTACTCTTGGTCCTAGATGGTACTACTGAGAAAATCAAGAGACGTATCCTTTCTGCTTAAATCGGTCTCTTCATAACAGTGGACTTCTCCAATGGCAAGTGCCATAAAAAACTGGAAATATTTACCGTTGTATATTTGCTATGAGTTCAATATTTATAATGAATGTATTACGTCATCCTTGACGAGTTATTTGGCGATTAATTTTATGGTATAAGGCTAATAATATCCCCAAATCGGATTTATACTTCAGACGCGTCCAGATTTATACTACATCCTCAACGGACTAAAACCAAAATTAAACACGAAACTGCATTTGTAGTCACAAAATTCTATACTAATTGCATATTTGAGTCATTGCGTGTTTGAGTCACCATATTTGCATATTTCTGATGGTACAGATAGACAGACAAACCGCTGATAGATTAGGCTCAAAAGCTAAAAGGTGTCTACACTATCTGTTGATCCTGGGAACAGTATTTTATGTATTGAGTTATCTTAACTTTGTAATTATAATCGTAACTTAAATTCAAACAGCTGTACAGACGAATTTCCTCTAAGCAGATTTCGCTCAAAATTTGATAAAGATTTCCAAATTTGGTGCAAAGACCGTATACCAAAATTCCGCCGTCTAACTCAAAGTATTTTTGGATCCTTTTCATAGACAGACGGATGGGCAGACATTTTCCAAAAATGTGTTTTTCGAACACGGGGAGATCTAAAACATGGAAATTAGTGTAGAAATCAAGTTCTAAATATATTTTATCTATATACAAGAAAATAACAACAGTATGAAGAAAAAATATTGATACCGCGTACAATTATATTCTAAAATGCGAAAATTAAATTTCATTTTCTCCGTAGAAATCAATATAAAGCAATTGAAAAGGAATGAAACATTTAAAATTTTACAAAATATTTGAGCAAAAATTATCAATAAGCGTTTGTATTGAATTTGAATACATTTCGTTAGCAATGGCAATCAAATTATTTTTACAATAGGATTAGCAATTGTAAAAATGATTATTCCTCTTATTTTTGGAACATTTCTGCCATCACTTCCTTTCTCACTTCCTTACTTTCTATACTGCATGTAACAAATCGTAGAAACTGTTACAGTTTATCTCTTCACTGTCTGGAATAACAATATATTGCTGCATAAAGAAAGTTTACCACGAACTCAGTGGCCGAATGGTCAAAGCACGCGACCCAAACTCAGGGTTTGCGGGCTCGACGCTCGCCATGGCTGTTATATCCAAAGTATGGATTTTTAGTTTTTTTCCTTATGTTCTCTAACATTCTAGACCTTTTTTTTATTATGTAAATTAGTTTTTTCTAGAATATTCTGTTCTTGTATAAAGGCTGATACCCACTAGTCGTGGGCAACTTCTCGACCTTGTAAAGTTGCAAGTCGCTACTTTCCTTCAATGAACTTGCTTGTTAATTTAAAGTTGACGGTGTGTTTATTTAGATCTTCGGGACGATATTAATTCTAAAATAATAATGAGATAATATTGCATTAATAAAGAATAATTGAATATATATTAATATATATTTTCAAAAATAAGTTCTTCTGATTTTTTTACCTAAAGTTTTCATTCTTTATCCATTTCATAATTTTTCACTATCATATATTTAAATTTGCAACCTTTTTGCATGCAAGGGAATGTGTGTTTTCTAGTTCAGAGGCAGCATTTATTTTAAAGTAATCAATCTATAAATGCGTTTGTGTTGAAATAATTTGATTACTAATGGTTTCATTAATATTTTAAAGTTACTACTGAGATAAAACTTGTTGTAGAGGGAGCCATTAATAGAACAAATAAAAGTATTTACACTACATAATAGCAGCTAAAATGATGCCGTCCACTTTTTAGCCAAACAATATTATTTACTCAAAAGTTTTATTATGATTATTATTTTTAATTATTTTTACTTTTATTATTTTAACTGTTGATAAGTGCTTCAAATGTTTGCGAGAAATATTCATTAAATATTAGAAATATATTATAAATACTTTCACAATAACTAGTAGTTAAATTTTGTAATAATAAATATTTTTTAAATTTGGAATAAATAAGTCAAAAAATATTTTTTTACTTTTTATGTCTTATCCCTTGGTTTTAAAATCATTGGACAAAAGCTGCAAATAATAAATTTACCTCATTTGCAGCCTTTTTTGTTAATTTCATAAAAATGCGATAGAATTTTTTAAAAAAAAATGTGTAATTAAAGGATTAAATTAGAAACTCTTATAGTTTATCTCTTCGCTATCAGGAATAACAATATATTAATTATAAAGTAACAATGAGATAAAGTTGCATTAATAAAGAATAGTTGAATATATAGTAATATATATATATAAGTAAAAGAAACATTTTTTTTTCTCTATTTTATGTCCTATCACTTGGTTTTAAAATCATTGAACAAAATCTGAAAGTAATAAATTTGCCGTATTTGCAGCCTTTTTTTCCCTTCATTTCATAAGAAATGGTGATATAATCTTTTAAAAAATGAGAAATTAAAAGATTAAATTACAAAGTATTTGAATACCTTCTTATAAGGGCTTTCAGATGCGTAAAAATAAAATTTGAGAATATAATAACTTAATAATGAAAGAAATACCTTTCATACTTCTTAAACAATATAAGTTACAAATAATTTCTTTTGTAGAATTAAATAAAATAATACTTCAAATAACAATAAATGTTACAAATAATATATCACGTAGAATTAAATAAAAACTATTTTTTTACATAAAATAATAATAAATTCTAGAAATAACATATTTCGAAGAACTAGATAAAAACATTTGTACTTCTAATAACAATAAATATTGCGAATAACAGTATAGTATAACTTGATAAAAATTATACTCCTAATAACAATAAATATTATAAATATATTAAGTAGAATTAGATAAAAATTATACTTCTAACAACAATGGATATTACAAATAACATGTTTCGTAAAATTAGACAAGAACAATTTTTCTACTTAAAATGATAATAAATGTTACAAATAATATATCTCGTAAAATAAAATTAAAAGATTTCTACTTCTAATAATAATAAATGTTAGAAATAATATATACCGTAGAATTAAATAAAAACAATTATACTACTACTAACAATAAATATCGCAAATAATATGTTTTGTAAATTTAGATAAAAGCTTACTACTAAAGAGCTAAGGAAAAAAAAAAGAATTCAGATGATGAGCTATTAAAGGATTAAAGTTAATTGTCGAAAGCAGCAGCTACGTGAAAAAGAATTTAAAGAGACGAAAGCAAAGAATGTAATTAAGAATTAAATATAACATTTGCATTATTATATCAAAAAATAACAAATATAAACAAGATGTGTTATTGAACAAGGCAAATAAGTTATTATGCCAAAGGTTTTAAGATGCACAAAGCATTCAATAAAAGCTTTATCAAAAACTAAAATATGTAATAATTATTTTTCTTTTCATGAAAAGGAAATTTGAATATTAAAATGAAAATTTTAATATTCAAATTTCTTTGAATATTAGTGATAAAATATTTATTATATGAAAAAGAACAAATTTTTTTTCACTATTTTAAAAGCATACAGTCATAATTTTTACTTCCATTAACTATTTGGAATATTCATAAAGAAAAAAACCCAACAAATTTGGCATTCATTTTTTTCTACTGCATGCATTCATTTGGCATTCGTTTTTTTCTGCTGAATACATTCATTTGGCATTCATTTTTTTCTGCTGCATACATTCATTTTTTGTAGATTTATAAATAAATCCATATATTAACATATGCAATTTTATTATTCAATTTTGTTACTTTTTTACATTAAAGACAATTCAATTAGATACATATGAATTCTATTTCCCAACATTTTTTTCTGCTGAA